>JAPMOR010119828.1:200577-296357 GCA_026543865.1 Argiope aurantia
CTACGGGCTAAATGATGCACAATTCTATTTTTAGAATTTATTAGTATTTGATCCATTAGCACATGGTCGTATTTACTTAATAATTCGATTAAACTTTAAAAAATCCCCATTATTAACGTACCTATTATTCCGTGGACTCCTCGAAGAGGAAGATTATTACACGCTAAAAACAGAATCAGATCTACAATTCTTTGAAATAGTAATTTGAGTGGTGCCGTTTCCTTACTTATATTGTAATGTCCTGATCTAGACTGATCAAATAACAAAGCAGAATTTCCAGACAATTCTTTATTTTACAGCCCTATATATACAAAGAACAACTTGTTCTAATCTTGGTTAAATAAATAGTCATTTACACCTGTAGTAGGAGATACAATAGTCAAAGGCTTTCTTGAAACTCCGTTGGTTCTCGGACTTCGAACTCGTGGGCGTAGTCCAACAGTCTCCTGCAATTCGTTTCTTCTCTCTAAAAACAAAAATATCTCCGCACTTTATTTCGGCGACAATCTCCGTCTCTTTATTTACATTGGTCATTTGAGCTCTCTTTCGGCCAATCGGGGTGCAGGAATATGCTCTCTCAGCGGCGCCAGTGGGTCGTGGGACGTTCCTTTCACAAAGAGAAACATCTGGCATCCAGATGTTTGGACACCCCTTTCTCTTTGAAGGTACTATCAATACCTCTTGGACGAGTAATTCCACATGTGGCCTTCCACTGTAGTCTCTAATGAACAGATGCGAGACCACTCAGGTGAGAAGATCCACCATCTGGCTATCTCGAGGAGTTTAGGAAGCAACAGCGATGACACAGCTGGATGTAAATGTCTTATCAGTACTGGAAGACGGGGAATGTTACAATATTAACTTGATTTCTTTTGTCAATAGTCGAACATAAATTTAGTCGTTTTAGAAATTCTTTCCAAGCAATAAACGAATTAAAATGACAACTAGAACTCTCATGATTGTCTTGGATTACAGGTGACAGTTTTCTCCAGTTATTATAGCCACCTATAAATCGTGTAATTCGGCCATTTCCTTTTCTTTTGGAAAACAGCATGCAACAAAAACAAAATACACTTTTCCGTTTTTGAATAAATTAACCAGCTGGGAAGTTGGGTTTCACCAGTTGGCATTTTTTTAAGTAGTATGTAGTGAAAAATGGACCTTCTGCATTTTTAGCAAAACCTCCTTTGTGTTGTATAGTCCGATTTTAAACACAAAACATCCTAAATTTATTAGTTATAATGCTTGGGCATAAACTAGGATCATTTATACTCTCTTGATCATATCTGTTATTGTCATTTCCGTAATTATTTTCTGATTCGGTCACATTTGTATAAACACAAGGTTCTTCAACAAATTTTACCGTTTCAACATTTTCATTGCAAGACTGTGTACTTTCCACGGAACTTTCCTCCCCAGTTGAAGTTTCAATTGTAACGTCTGAAGTCGAAGCAATTTCTTTGCCAGAATTACTTCGTAACCAAGAAAACAGATCTACTTGTGACTTCTTGAAGTTTGGCAATTCTTCTTCTTTCTTTTCCGATAATTTTCTTTTTTGACATCCAGAGGGACATTTCCTTGACATGGACATGGTTATATCTAACGGTATTAAGCAGTTTATAGAATGAATTATCAAATTACTATATGTTATACTATGAACTGTTACCTAGTAGGTGAGGTGACTGTAAAATACCTTATATTAATAATATTTGTGCACTTGCACTAGACTATAAAATATACTGTAAACGTATATTTCCAAATCCGTCGACTGCTCCATTTAAACTTTTTCTTTAATTCTTTTCATTCCGGTCCTGGCCTGTGAATCAGTGATGCAATGTGCATTGCCAGGAGTTGATCGTTTAATTTATCTTCGTTATACTTTTTGTTTGAACAACTTAATATAAACAAACATACATATATGCATGTATAAAAAATATTACATTAGATGTAGAAAAAAGTAAATAACTAATGATTTACAAGTTCATTTGATCACCGCCTCAGCCTCGCCTTCTGGTCACTGCTTGTGCCCAGACGTTGCGCCGCTCTGTCTTAACATGTCTGAAGGGCATTTCCTTATTCATAAATTAATTTTTTCCCCTTCTTATAGGTATTACTGCGATCATTGCCTAATAACGGCATCAGTCGACGCTCAGCTACATGTAAACGCTATTATCGTTAAGAACACTATTTTAATTCTTAATTAGTATAGCAAATTATTTGATGAAAAAATTAATTCTTAGGCATTTTAATTTTTCCTGAAAGTTTTAATAAGATGGAATCAGGTGTCTATATGAGTACACCAATGCTATTCTCAGGTCCATTGTTTGAATAATATTTTAGATAACTTGTTAATGATGAGATTACTATAATAGAAGTCTGTTGTTGTTTACTATTATTTTTTATTTCAATTCTTAGGCCGTGTCTTTTAGAACCTTAAATTTTGGGACCTTGTATTTCTTTAAGAGCCTTTTTTCTAATATTTTCTTTTAATTTTGAAATTTTAGTTAGGTTTAGAAAACTATTTTCCGAGATAATTGATTGATAGTGCCATGTAAGTTAGTTTTACGGCATAAACTATGTACGGAAGTAAGATTGAAAGTTATGTTTTTTATAGATCAATAATAGCACTTTTTTCTGCACTGATGGAAATCTTCCAAGAAGGGCACCATTTATAATTGCTTTCCACTGTATGTTATAATTTTGTCTGGTTAGTCTTATTAAAGGATGAAAGAAGTAAACAAAAATGTCACCCAAAATAGAAAATTCAACATTTGTGTCTGAAATTTCAAATAATAATTTATGAAAATGACAAAAAATACGAGTGAAAGAACTTTGTTCTGGGGACGGCTTTTATTAAAAAGACTTGTGTCAGAAATAATATCTCGTTATATAATCTGAAACGTTCTTTCTTGGAGAAACTTACATATTCATTTAGTGATATTGCCTGCGATACAAGTTGGGGACCTTTATAAATCAGGTGATCTATAGAAACTGAGTAGCAGGTACTTTTAAGATTGAGACTAACTCCAACAAACAAAAAAAAAAACGTAGTTTTTCTTTTATGCAATTCCGATTTCCAATTTCTTTTATGCAATTCAACAATTTCTCCGAAATTGCTGAATAAATTTTGCATGTCGCTGTTTGGCTATCTCTTAATGGGATAAAGCTGTGCTAGTTTGATTTTTCTTTTCTTTTTTGAAATGAGTTAGATATTGAGTAATATGTTGAGCCCAAAATATCTTGTAAAAAACTGAAGACCTATCGGTCTATAAATGGTTTGGAACTGGAACAATGACAATATTTTTCCGATTCCTTGATAGTAATGAGAAATTTCATTGTTTGTAGAAAGAATGCAAGGATGCAATTTTTTTTCAAGAAAAGATGCAAGGAAAGAATGCAATTTTTTTTAGAATACTTTTTGAGTTTTAAAATTTTTATACTATTATTTAAAAATTCATTATCATTACTGTAATCTATCGGAATAGGCTCACGTTGATAACTGTGTGCTGAAAAATGTTTTGCCAGCAATTTGCTTTGAATTTTAGAATTACTTATACATCTATATTGTTATGAAAAATGATTCCTTTGGCTTTTATATCGGAATCAGTACAATTGGATAATTCCATTAAGAACATTCAAGGATTTTTCGAAATTTTATTCATGTTTACCCAATGCTTATCTTTAGCATTTTTGGCATGAAATTTTAGTTTGTTTCTATATTTTTTTATATTTAATCCAATATGAGATAGATGTGTTCTTCGTTGTCCTTAACCACATTTATTTTTTCAGGCGACTAAAATTATAACAAGCTGCATTCTACCACAGTGAATAATATTTATTTACCAAGATTTTATTTGTTGCATGTTTATTTATGATTTGATGATTTTGGATCGTCGGTTCGAGATTGCATTTGTTTCTTTAATAATTGAATTCCAGTGCACAGTTTTGTGGTATTTAGATACGGTATTGACTTTTAATCATGAAATGACTGGAGGCCTGTAATCAGTTTCAAAAGAACAGTTAAAAATAGAGAAATAAGAAAAATATAAAAAATTTCTTCGAAAAGGTGAGCAGAACACAAAGCGAGATCAAGAATTTATGTACTAGTGTTTACGATGCCACAGGCATGATGTGTTGAGAAATAAAATTAGAACTATTGAGACATTCAATAAAATCATCATTACGAATCGGGTGATGATTTCCACACAATAAAGGGTCATGGAGATTGAAATCTCCAAAAATGAAGGTTGTTTAATTTATGCCATGTAATAATGTTTTGATCAAATTAAAATTAAAACCATGAGAAGCATGTGAAAGTTCCACATTTCACCGCATTTTTAATTTAATAACATATTAATGATTTATTTAAGGTTATTAAATGGTAAGCTATGAATGTTATGTAAACCTTGGGTCACCAAAATTGTCTTTTAATAATGTAAACAGGAATTGGAAACGAAATTCTTTCTCCCTTAGGATTCCTTAATTTTGAAATTGTATTTGAAAAATTGTTCAATTGTAACTGATATTTATGTACTTAATTTTTTTTGTTATGATGCTATTATTGGTATTGATGTGATTAATCAGTTAAAATTTCTCTATAAGCGAAAAGGGTATTCAGGTCTTAGGCAAAAGAAGTACTTATCATGTAAGCTGCACCGCAATAAATCCCCCTAAAAAGAACGTAGTAATAAATTCTTCTGAGGAGACAGGGAAAATAAAATCCCCTTATTCTCAGAAACACATTACATCCGCTATTAAGACAGGAATTCCACAATATTCTGAGGTCGAAAGTCAACGAGAGGGGTAAGGAATTTTCGGTTTTGATTGGTAGCATGGTCCGCCATCTGGGGAAGCCGGATGCTATGCATCGGGGTCCTGCGATTGAGGGGCCCAACATGATCAAGAACTAAAATAATGTTCGGAAAGGTAATAGCAAGATGGAATGAAGAGAGAACAAAATTTAAATGGAAAAATCAATGTGTTTTGAAAAATACGAAGTTTACAGATATATTACAGTTTAGTGCAAGTGTGCAACACATTAAAAGTATAAAGTACGGTCATTTATCTCACCTACTAAATTAAATTGTATATATTACTTTGATAATGCATACTTTAAAATGTTTAATATTATTAGATATAATCATGTCCATGCCAAGGAAGTATCCCTCTGGGTGTCAAGAATCGGTTTTAATAAAGAAAATTAGCAGAAAAGAAAAAAGAAGAAAAGCTATATTTCAAAAAGTTATGAGTAGATCAGTTTTCTTGTCAACGAAGTAATTCTGGCAATGAATTTGCTTCGACATCAGAATTTACAATTCAAGCTTCAACTGGCAAAGAAAGTTTTACACAAACTACACATCTTGCAATGAAAGGGTTGAAACTGTGAAAATCTTTCAAGAACCATATTTTTATACAAATATGATTGAATAGGAAAAAACGACAATAACAAATGTGATCAAGTACATATAGGTTATTCAGGTTTATGACCAAGCATTATGAATGATAAGTTTAAAATATTTTATGTTAAAAACAGACCTGTCAATACAGGGAAGTTTTTGTTAAGAATGCTGAAGGTTGATCATTTTCCACCATTTACTACTTTAAAAAAAAGTGAAAAGCAACATCGCAGCTGAATGCTTTATTCAGAAGCACAAGACACGGTATTTTGTTTTAGTTGTATATTATTTTCCAGGAGAGATGAAAAATTTACCTGATTTATAGGCGTTTATAATAATTGGAGAAAGTTATCAACTGTAATTCAAGATCATGAGCGATCTATTTGTCACTTAATTTATTTATTCCTTGGAAAGAGTTATTGAAACGACTAAATTTATGTTCGACTATTGATAAAACAAATCAAGTTAATACAAAATAAGGAAGTGGAATGACTTAAATTACTATTACTGTAGATTTGATTCTATTTTCAGCATATAATAATCTTCCATTTCCGAGGAAACATGGAATAATAAAAAAGCTTAATAACTGAATTTTTTTAAGTTTATCGAATTATTAAGTATGTAAATACGACTCTGTTCTTATGGATCGTATAAATAGAATAAAAAATTTCCAAAAATAGGATTGTATATGATTTAGCACATGCATCACAAGAACGAATTATTCCTGCGTTAGCAATGAATTTCTTAACAAAATTAAAGACGAGACAAAAGTAGCCACGTATTAACGTATCCAAATGGATTCAACATCTGATATTTCTCATATAAAACAAATTTCAATCTTTTATTTTGAAGAGTACAGATGAGCCATTTATTAAGTATAGATGAGCCATTTATAAGTTTTATTGATGTGACTGGAGAAGATTAGCAAAAGCTCTATTGGAAATATTAAGTGAATTTGGTTTAGATATTATGGATTGTAGTGGACAGGCATACAACAACTTTAGCAACATGAAAGGAAAGGATATAAAAGCAATGAAAAGGAAGGAATATAAAGGAGTATAATCTGCCGCTTCCAGCAGTATTTTTTTTTTGGGGGGGGGGGGTGATATTGCAACGTTTATATGCTTATTTTCTGCATCTACAAAAAGATGGGAAATTCTACAAAAGCATTTAAACATTACTCTTAAACCATTATGCACCACTCATTGGGAAGCCAAAATAGATACGATTAAAACAGTGTATATACAATTCGAACAAACTTGTAATGCCTTAGAAGAATTTATTGATGCAAATAATAATATAATGGTATTCGAAGCTAAAAGTTTAATGGATTCAATACAAAAAATGACATTTATTTTATATTTAATAGTATATTTTACAATATTAGCACTTTACAATATTGTCCAAAATCAACACTATCAATAAACTATTTCAAGTAAAAATCATTTTTCTCGACTGCGCTTTTAATTTAGTCAATAAATTTAAAACTGAAATCCAAAATTTAAGAACAAAATTTAATTCATTTTTAGACGGAGCAAAAGTGATCTCATGTAATTTGAATCTTTCAGAACATTTTTCTGATAAAAGAATTCGAAAAAAAGAAAAATTATATTTCTAAACAGCGGAAGATAAAATTATAAAAAAGCCGGTTGAGGAATTTAGATGTTATTTTTTAACTCTGTAACTAGAGATTGCAATATCGAACCAAAAGTTCAATACCGGTATTCGGTATTCTTTAGATTTTAATACCGGGATACCGATTTTAATACTGATAGTAGAAATTTTAGAAAAAGAAAGATAACACAGGGGTTTCTTTGTTTTATTTGCCAGTTTTATTAGAGAGTGTAAGTCCCATATTACGAATTTTTTTTTCTGAATGTATATTTATATTTAAATAGCGTCTATTTCTTACACCTGTCCATTCATTGAATGTAAATTTTTCACCAGTTACTTTTAATTGTATTTGCTCGTGTTTCAAAGAATTGTGAACTCTGTTACTGTAGTTTATAACAGTTCTTATAGTATTAATCGATGTTGGTAATTTTTATAACCTCTGGAGGATAGTGATTTTCTTAATTCAGTAGAAGTGCAAAACACTCGAAATAGCAAACCATCTAATGCTGTCATTTTACTTATAATTACATCCAAATTATTATTTTTTTTAAAAAATAATCTAAAATCTCTAATGGCTTGGGCTTAGAAACTGTGCTAAAGTTTGTATCTTCATCGCAATTAGATTCTTTCCTCTTTAACAAATTTGTATCATGTTTCGTTTTAAAATGTGTATGGAGTCCGTTTGTACTTCCGCCGTTCACGTTAATAACTCTTGAACATTTTTTTACATTGTGCTACCATATTCTTTTCATCATATAAATAATGAAAAATGAATGAATATAATAATTTTGATCAGCCTCCTTGGATGATTCACTAGTATTTTATTACTTCTCTTGATTGTACGATGCAACTTTGTATTAACAGTCTAATTAATTTCGCCTGTTAGGGAAATATAAAAACAAAAACGTGTACTATTTTGCTATGTCGGCGATCCCTGAACATATAGTGGGAACAATTTAAAAAATTTCTAGTAAATGCCGAAAAAACGGCATTTAAATTTGTGAATACCGGTATTACAAAGTTGTACAAATGGCTCAACATCCCGGTATACCGGTATTGCAATCCCTATCTGTAACTGATACTGTCATTCTACAGATAGAAGCTAAATTTAAAAGCATTTTAAATTAGTCACTGATATAAAAAACTTTAAAAAGACATAAATTTGAAAAATGTTCCCAAAATTTTGAAACGTTTTATAATAACGATGTAGATGGAAACCTAATTAAATAATTGCTTTGCTGCGGGATTTCAATTTGAATGAAAGGAATATAGGGATGATGAATATTTTATGAGCGGTTATTACGTAACCAATATCAAAAAGTCACAAATACCAGTGATCAATACTTTTCAAAGAGGGATATGATTCAAATCCTTGATACGATCTTACTGGTGATATTTCGATTACAGGTTTCGGATCACGATAGAAAGTAACAATCGATACGATATCACTGAAATTTACCTGAGCGGTGACTTCACTGGAAAGTAACAATCGATACGATCTGTCCAATGGAAACTCTCGAACAAAACAGAAAAGGAGAAATCTGTGAATGGATTGAAAAGTGAACGGACCGGTTATTGAAATTATCATATCATTGACTCGTATCATATCACTGAAATTTATCGGAACGATGACTTCACTGGAAAGTGTGAAGTCACCTCTCCACTTCATGAGAGCAACCTTGACTTTCCGATATTCGCATTTGATGATGCACTATTCCATACAAATCCTTTTTAATTGTTTGTGACTTGACTTTGCATATATTCCGTTTATTGTTGGCTCCATTTATTGATAGAATATAGAACTAAAGTAAACAATTTAAAGAAATGAGATATATATTTAATTCAAATTTTTCAGAAAATGGTTTACTCCAATAAAGAAATTAAATAAATAGTTTTGAAAAAAAATCAAATTTAAGAAGTAAGCAAAAATAGATAAATTAATTCAATCACACGTTACTTAAATTAGTAAATTAAGTCTTAATTACAATTAATAAATTTTATATTTAATATTGCCGCATTGAAGAAAGACTGTCGAATCTCCGTGGTCGAATGGTCAGGGCACTGGTCTTGTGACCAAGAGACCTGGGTTCGAGTCCCGCTAGAGACAATGAGATTAATGGTATATGTAAATACTTAATTCCTTGATTTTATGTTTTCCTTTATTTCATGTTCCAGAAGATACTGGACATTTCTTTAGTTTACCAGACAAGTGTTCTGGACTTTTCTTACTGTCTCCAGAAGAGTATTCTGGAACTTTCTCTGCTTATATAAAAGCAGAAGATTTGTCAGTTAGGGTACTCTTAGTTCAGTTAATAAATTGGTTTAGCTCTACCTCTTGTGTGTGTCATTAAGTTCTATAGTAAAGTATCTACGTGACAATATTAAGTAATAATTTTAATTAATAATATGATTGAAATAACAGATATTTGGAACAAATATTTAAAAATAACAATAGCAAAATGATTTTTTATTCAAAAAATCTTGGATTATGCATCTCTACAGGGATGTAAATAATGCACTACACATATTCTATTATATATTAATTAATAATTATAATGATATATTCTAAATGTGTTAACTGTGTTAAAACTTTTCTTTACATTGCCAGTTACTATAATAAATGCTGATCGCTCTTAGAGCAAATTAAAATTAGTAAAGAATTGTCTTCGGGCAAGCAAGTGTGCATAACGCTTACATGCACTTGCTATACTAAGCAACCGAAAAGAAATTGCAAAAAATTATAATTTTCCTGAAGTAATTAATAGCATCACGCATTAAATAAACATGCAGTAGTAATTTGTGTTCGTATTTGTATATTTTTCGACTTTGAAAAAAATGTACGGCTCCAATTGGTTTCTTGCACCCGGGTTCCTTAATAGAGAAGGCCGGCTCTGATAGGTAGAAGTTGTAAGTGTGCAGGAAATCGATTTGAGTTCTGTGATGAATCACAAATATAGAAAAGAAATGCATCCATAATTGAACATCATATTCCGAACAAAAATAAAGCACCCAATATAAAAATGAGTATAACACTGATTGACGTGGCACCTGTGTTTGTTAGACCTAGACGTTTTGACTTTGCAGAACGAAAAATAGTTGAAGACAAATTGAATCTTAGCTATCGGAAGGCTCTTCACCAAACAGCTCTTCAAATTTCACCGCATCCGTAGTATTTTGCCGGAAGAAGGATTACGCACATCATCTGTATATAGATTATAGGAAACAAAAAGAAGTAATTAAGGATAAATATCCATCACCATTAATTAAAGATGTACTAGATCATCTTGAGAAGGCTAAATTGTTTCCTTAATTTGACTTGCGCAACGCTTCCTTTCATGTAGAAATTAATGAAGAATGCCTAACGTATACGCCATTTATTACTCATAGCGGAAAGTACGAATTTATTAAATGCCCATTTGGCCTATACACCTCTCCGAATTTGTTTATGAGATTTGTATATAATGTTTTCAAAGATCTAATTGATGATAAAACCATTATTGCTTATTTAGATGATATCACCACTCCAGCACAATCAGATGCAGAGAGCTTAGAGAAATGAAAACGTGCTCTAAGCGTAGCAGCTGATAATGACTTGAAATAAATTTTTTGAAAAGCTAGTTTTTGAAAAGCAAAATAGAATTTCCCGAAAATGTAATCGAAAACGGCACAATTCAACCTTTCCCAAGTAAAGCATTAGCTGTTAAAAATATCTAACAACAAAATAAATTAAAGACTTGCAATCCTTTTTAGGACATACAGGGTATTTCCGTAAATTTATCCCTCGTTATTCATTAATCTCTAAACCATTAAATGACTTACTTTGTAAAGAGAAAGAATTTAAAGCTGGTACAGAACAATTGGAACTTTTCAATGAATTAAAAGATATTTTGTCAACGAAACCTTATTGCATATCTTTAAACAAGGGATGACATTAGATACATACAATCCTGATACAAGCAGCCATGGTTTCGAGTCAGTATTATTAATGAAACATGGCAGTTTAATTTTATATCCAATACAATACATGAGCAAAAGTAACAACTCCTGTGCAGGAAAAATTGTGTAGTTAGGAGTAAAGGTTCTTGTGATCACAGAGGCTTTGGAAAAAGTTTAAAAACTATTCAATGGGAGCAAAATTCAAAACAGTGACTGATTGGGCTGTCTAGAAGAAAACACTAGAGAAAAAACACCCAAGACAATCATCCCTAAAGTAGCATAGTGGGCACTATTTTTAGAGGAGCTCAATTATAAGATTGTTCATAGGTCAGAGAATTTAATGCGGCATGTGGATACTGTTACGAAATTTTACCGTGGGGTTCGTTTGGATAGTGGAAGTTATATGGTGTGGAGAACGGTCAATCAGCAGGCGGCTGTATAAAAAGAAACAACGACGTTTATTTACACGAAGACACACAGGACAGCACAAAGACGACAACTATATACAGCATAGAAGACGATTATCTTCAGCCGCGAGACGTGTAAACAACAGCACACAACAAAGCTCTACTGCAGACAGTAGCGCAAAGCTCAATTCAGCACTAGCTTGACTCTGTCCCTGCTCTGCTAATCCCTGGAAGACCAGTTCTTCGCCATCGATTTCGACTACTCTTCTTCGACCGCTGACCCTGACTACTCTTCACCGTCGATTCCGCCACTACCCTGACTGGCAGCTTCAGACCCTTTTATAGGTCTCAGGAGACGGGGCCAGAAGCCTCTCAACCAATCAGGAACGTTCGAGGCGTATCTCGGTTCCTGCTGGACGGATCGGGAAAATTCTCGAAGTTTCGGGTATAATCTATTTCGACGCCAAAGTCGCCAAGTTTGTCGCAAATCTCTGGGACCTCCGACGTGACACACGGACTCCGTCCAATACCGATGACTTTAAAACAGTCTTTCTGATAGTGGAACAAACTATGCTGGGAAGCAGAATTGCAGGTTTGTAACATTGCTCCCCTCTTCAAGAACTGACGTCCCGGCAGTCCTACTTCAACCCAACAGCTGGCGTAGGCTTCCGTGTGATGTTATGATGATGATGCTTTAGGCGACTTTCGCACTTTCGAAGATGACATCATTACTAATTTGGCGGCGACTGAAGATCCATCCAAACCTTCTCAATGCTTTTGACCCGGACCTCTTCGTCGTTTCGGATTGTACATCCAGACTTGATTCCGCTCCTTAAAATGCAGGATGTCCCATGGAGCCAAACGCTGGATCGTAGTAGAGACCTCCGGAATGAATTCTTGCCAGGCTTTTCGGTTGGTCACTTTAAACTTCTTCCATCGAACCAATCGTATATCAGGATGATCCAACGGTGCCTTCTGAAGTCCACTCGAAAGCCAGGTATTCGCCTTCGTCACCAAAGCTTTCACGGGAATACGTCCACCTCTTCCCGGTCTATTCTCGACACTCGAGAATTGTCCTACGCTCTCCACACAGGAGCTTCTGAAGAGCGCATCCATTTTCGCTGGAAGGGTCCTTCTGCGACGACGTAACATGTCCGGATGCACAGGCTACTATTTGCATCACACTTCTATGCAGATCCACAGCAAAGATGAATTCTTGAAGAAAGTTGAGACCGTGACTACAGGGATCAGCGATTCCAGCCACGTAGTCTTCTTCCGTGTCACTATCCCAAGAGATACCAAGAGGCTTGCAGAGAGGTAGTTCCTTTAATCTTTGGGACGAATCCAATCCAAACAGGTCGCATCAACTCTTGCATCCATAGGCATCGAGCACGGGTCGCCACCAACAGACTTCTGCGAAATTATGACTTTTTTTAATTTAATATTCTGTACGTTTGAACAGGTCTTTATAAAATCGTTTGAATTTTGTTATTCTATTTTCTGGGAAGTGAGATAGATTTTTATATTTGCATTTACATAAGTTTTTAAGCCCTTTCATATCTTTATATGTGGTTTGTTCTAATTCTAATTTTTGGTAGTATTTTCTCATTACGAAAAACCTCATATATAAAAATCTAATGCACATTTTTTTATAATATTTTCTTAATATGATTTGTATTTCCTGAACTAAAGAATAAGCAAAACATTCATTTCGAACTATTTTATAATTGTTTTGAAGCTACACAATGTGGAGGGAAAAAAATGAAATTTCATTTTATTTATTATTTGAAACCCAATATTTAAAGAGAAGAATGACTTATTTTTAATTTAGGAATTAGATAGTAAATTTATTATCTGCAAAATTTTATGCATATCATTTGACAACCTATAAACTAGAAGATTTTGTTTTATACCTCCTTTTAGCCCCCTTTTTTTTCAATTTAAAATTTTTTACACTTAACTTAAATATTTTGGTTTAAAAAATATTTTTTCAATCTTTTTTATGAAAAAATTCAAAAATATAACTATGTTAAAGTGTTTTTTTAAAAAAATATTCCGAACGTAATCGCATATCTTAAATTGCAAAATGTTTAATAAAAATGTCTGTTAATCCTATTTTGTTCTGTTTAGACAAACTATCAAAAAGTATGATGAATAATTCCCGTTTTATGGAGTGCTGTTTGACCTTTTAAATAATGTTTAAATTTCTTTGTTCATAAAGTAAATCAAACACAAAAAATGTAAATGGTTTCTAAAAAATAAGTCTTGTTTCCAAAACTATTTACTTTTGCACATACTTCCTTAATTTATTTCGATAGTGAAACACACTTTCGAGCGGAAAATCTCTCTTTTACTTTAAATTATATTGCCATCCAGAAATTATAAAATATTAATTTAACAAAGTATAATAGTGTTATTCAGATTGAGAGATCGTATTTCAAAAGTTATACTCCATTACTATAATTCACCAAATTTATGTGAGGGCCGCGGTGCCCTGGTGGTAAGGTCTCTATTTTGGAAGGCAGGGTTTCGGGTTTGGGACCTGGTTCCTCCGAAGAGCCTTCGTTTAAGCGGGTCTGATGAACGTTAAATTCGTCAAAGCCAAACGTCCTTCCGCTGGTGAGGTTCAAAATTACAAGATTCGTTCCAAAATAGCTTTAGTGTTGCTTTAAAAATGGAATGTTAATATAACTAAACTAATCCAAACTTATGCGAAATCTTGCGAGTTCTGTGAATAAAAGTCGATTAGTCAAGTCAAAGGATTCGGATTCGAAACAAGGTAAGTCGTAAATGACTGAAGCGCGTATAATTGACAATGATTAAATCATGTTTTTTTATACCCTAAAAAGAAATCTGTCATTTGCTGTATTGTAAAACATTGCTCAATATCATGAAAAAAAATATTGTATGTTATAAAATTCTTACATTTTTCATTGTAAAAAATATTATATGACGTTATTTTTATAAATTTTATGGTATTGTATGATATCTGCTACTTGGGATAATAAAACGTAAAAAATATTTAAATTCGTCGTCTGAAAAACAAAGTAAAATTTTGTTAATATTCATCGTCCCTTATAATGGGGTCAATTCATGTGACGTAAAAGTCACATGTCATGTACTTCTTGCGCATGGCATTTAAGTTTCATCCGCACCGCTTTCGTCGATCAGTCTGCCATTAACGTTCTCCGCCAAGTATGAAGCGGATTTTTTGTTTACATTTGAAGTTATAATTTTTGAGTCATTTTCTTTCCTCTTATTATGTGTTAATAGAGGAAATACTGGTGTGCTGATGGATGTATGCTTTAATGCGAAACACAAGAGTGACTGTCATGATAAAATGTTTTCTTTTCCTTTTAACAATCCTGACGTGGGTTGAGAGCTTTGGTCTAGATTTTTTCAAGCCTTCGAAGTCGGTGATATGCTCCGATCATTTTGAAGAATTCATTCAGTGTGTGTCCATTTATTAAATATAGCTGTTCCAGTAATTTACTTGAAAAACACTTCGAAGAAAAAGAAATCGGTAAGCGATTTGCCTTCAAAAACAATCAAACGAAATCATGAGTGCATTTCTAATTTATTTTATTCACATTTGATGAAATTTCTGATAATTTTGAATATGCTTAGAAGGTTTTAAAATGTTTACATGAATATTATATTGCATTTTTTTACAAAATCTTACCTAAATTTAATTAATGTAAGTAAACGAACTACTGTTGCAAAAATAACAACTGCTATAACGCTAAACTTAGGTGGAAGTGAATATTACTAGTTTTCTAATTACATTTGCAGATTTGTGATGGATTCAAAGTGAATTTATATCAAACATCGGCCTAAGTGAAGATTAGTGTGCACCAGCTGTTTGTCGCCAATATTGCGAAGATTGTAGAATTATTGGAGCCCCCGCCTTGCGTAGCAAGGCTATCTCCAAGATCCTGGTAGAGTACAAGCCTGGCGTCTTATTATGCCCTGAACTTTGAGCCAAACTGGCGAAATGCACACAAGTACTAGTTGAAGAGTCAGTGAGCATGGGCGTAGGCGAGGGGGAGAGTTGTCAGAGGTCTTCTATTTCTCGGGGAAAGGGTGAGGGTAGCAGTCTAAACTATTGTTCGTAGGTGTCCAATCAAGATGCCAGGTTATTGCAGAGAGCTGACAAAATTTTGGGTAGAACTTAGCCGATCAGTGCGTTGAGGATTATCAACTTTTTCTCTTCTTTGTTATCTGTTTTTCTTGCTAGCTTGGCTGTTTCTATTAATTTAGGGAATTCCTTGAGTATTTCTCTTAGCTCTTTGACGCCAATATTGCAACTCATCGGATCCTTCTTATAGAAACCGTACTGCTGTTTTGTTTATTACTTTTTGCAATGGTTGAGTTGTAAATAAACTACAATTACATTATGAAAAATGTTAAATTAAAAATATTAAAAAAATATCGATTAAAGATTTTAATTTTGTTCTTAATTATAATTAAAATTTATTAAATAAAGAAATTTAAGCGTATAATTAAAGGTTATTTTCTTCTTTCTTTCTTTTTTTTTGATGTGAATGCGAACAGAAAATATTTATTCTTATGCAATTTTTAATTGTCAGTATGCGCTTTAAAAAAATCGTCTGCATTCTCACTTTAAAAGACAGCTGCAATGGAATTCTTCGCAATTCTCGTTATTCTTTTGGTGTTATAACGGTTGGTTCCCTTTTATATATATATATTAAGAGTTGATGAAGATAGGAAAGGATGCTTGTTTCAAATTTTGTATTGAGAATGGTTTGATATTGAACCGGCAGAATGAATGAAGGGCGAGAGGAATATATCTTTTTACGAGTTGATGAAGGAGGGAAAAGTATGTTTGAAATTTTGTATGGAGAATGTTCCGATTGCTTATTTCTCCGTTTTTTCTTTTCTCTTGGTTATGTACTGTTTCTGTTATCCACACAGTCTTTATGTTCAATGTGCTAGCGAAGCTATTAGGTTCCCGCTCCTGCTGCTAGCGAAGCCGTAGGATGTTTTTTTTTAAGTTAAAAAATTCTGCCCGGTGCCTTCTACAGATGCCGAAGGCATCGGGCAGTATGGGGGGGAAACATTACTTATCAGTAAAAGCCCTAATTAGATGGCGGGAAAAGGTAACCATAACTGTTCCGCGAAAGTCTTTGTTTATTTTGTCCGCCATCTTTATTGGCGACCTGGCATTGTTGGCGCAGCTGGGTGCACACTAAAATTCACTTTTACCCCAACATCTTTTCTATTGTTAAAAATGAAATGTCAATAGTTTATTGTATTTAAACTGAAATTGACTGTTATCATAATATCCTGTTATAACACTGTGCACCTCAGTGATTTCTGTTTGAATAAATAAAGGTCTTTTCATTGAAAATCAATTTCCATATCAGCATTTATTATATAATTTTTATTCCCAACTTCATTGCTACATGCATGTTTCACTTTTTTTTCTATTTCTTTAACCTATCAATTTTGAATTATAAAATTCTGTGAAAGCATTTCTTTCAACTCCTCTTTATATCCTATTTAACTTCTCTCTCTCTCTCTGTGTATCTATATATAATCATGACCTTATTCTTGTTTATTAAATTTACTGTATTGTATGTGTTTGCTTTATTTTATGATATTCATTCAATGTAGTTTTTATCAATGTAACTTTAGCCTTCAAAAAATTTCATAAATGTTCTGCTTTAAAAGTATACTGTTCAACATTGTTTTTATTAGTGATAAAAAAAACAACTATTCTTTAGTATCTAGGATGTTTCTGTTGAATAAAATTTATTTTATCATTTACATTGACATTCTTGTCATACTGTGTTTATATTATTTCTAAGGGTAGAGAAAAATAAATGTTGATAAATAGTAAATAGTTTTTTGAATTAGTGAGTACATTAAAATATACATTTGATCATATTTTTTCAAATAATTATCACATATATTTTATCTCTCTCTCTCTCTCTCTCTATATATATATATATATATTTCATAATTTTTATTTACACATTACAAAGTGATTTTGTTTGTTTTCCTTTAATGATTTCTACAAATTAAAATGAAACTATTTATTCATAAGTTACATAGATTTTAAAAAAGGTATCCATACGTTTTAAATTTCATAATTTGAAATTTTAAACATAATTTATTCAATATATACTAATTTGAGTTTCATGTTCTGAGCAAACTGAAAACCTCAAAGTTTCAATATTTATAAAAGTAATTACATAAGAAAAAAATATAATAATTTTATTAGTAAGCTTTAAAATATTAACTTATCTAAGACTAATAATTATTTTTAAAAAGAACCCAGAAGTTTTTAATAATTGATCGGCTAGCGTAATATTTACTAAACAATGTTTTCATCAACGTTATCGGCAGACATCACGACATGCGTAGAACGGTTGAAAATTGAACAGAAGCGGTTTGTTTGGTACCTGACACGTGACCGTGAGAGATGCATAATCCATGATTTTTTGCATGACAAATAATTTTGCTATATTTATTGTTGTTACTTTTCAATAATATCAGCATGGTTCTTAGAGACAGCACATTTATTAGACATTGAAAAGAAAAGAACACAGATATTGACAGTTACGCACACAGCTTCATGTTCGCGTTAGGAATGGGGTCGGAACGAAGCGCAAGAAGCGTAGTCACACAGATATTACTACGCGAGAAAAATAGTCCGCTCGCTTCATCCCAACACACCCCTCCTGCGAGTGACCTTTTTCGAGCATTTATAATACACATAAGAATACAAAAAATTATATGTACATACAAAAATTAAGAAATCAACGATATATTTTTCTCAGAATATTTTAGCTTTTCTTCACTTACAGATTTTGTAAGAAAATCTGAAATTAAACATTCTGTTTGAACATATTCTAATTTAATTACATTATCTTCCAACAAATCTTTCACAAAATGAAAACGTAAATTCATATGTCTCTTTATTTGAAGACTTGGTGCACTTAATCCATTGAATTGCTGCTTGACTATCTGAGTTTAAAGTTACAGCATTATTTATAAATTGTTTACAGTTTAACTCAGCTAATAAGTTTGCAGTCCAAATAATGTTTTTACATATTCCAGAAATAGCAAATAACTCGGCTTCACATGTTGACAGACTAACACTTTTTTTTATGATATTTCCATGAAATTAATGAATTGCCTAATTTAATTACACTACCAGAAAATGATTTGTCATTTTCTGCATTCCCCCAACTAGCATCAGAAATTGCATTAAGCAAACCAAACTTACTGTCATAAAACAATTTTTTATCTTTTGAACTCACTAAATATCTTAGTACTCTTTTAGCCAAATTATAGTCTTTTTTTCTGGTTTATGATTAAATTGTGACAAATATGTTGTTACAAATGACAAATCAGGTCGCGTTCTATTAGCTAAATATAAAAGTTCACCAATTAATTCTTGATACATCGTGATGTCAACCAGTTCAATTGTGGAAGGGAAACTCTTATCTTCTCCTTTTACAATTGGAGTTTTAACACTTTTACATTTTTCTAGATTATTTTTAACCAATAATGATTCAATATATTCAAATTGACACACACTAATACCATTTTCATGTTTTACAATTTCTATACCTAAAAATTTACCGGTTTTGTTCTCATGTAATTCAAATATGCTTTTGATACTATTTACAATCTCTTGATACATTTCATTATTATTAGAAAAAATTGCTAAATCATCTACATACATACATAATATAAAAAATATTTTTACCAACAGTTTTAATGAATACACAATTGTCAGAGGCCAGTTGCATCAATCCTAATTTTTCTAATTCACCTTTTATAGTCATATGCCAGTTTCTGCCAGATTGTGGTAAGCCATAGATACTCTTTTGCAACTTACAAACTTTCTCATCTCCAGTTAATTTTTAATAACCATGTGGAGGTAACATATAAACAGTTTCTTCAATATCACTGTATAAATATGCAGTTTTAGCATCAAAGAACTTAAAAAATAAATTTAATTTAGATGCAAGTGCCATTAACATTCTGAAAGATTCAATATTCACAATGGATGAATAAGACTCGGAATAATCTTTATTTTTTATTTGATTAAAACCTGCTGCTACAAGTCTCGCTTTATATTTTGTTTCAACAGAGTAATCTTGTTTTAAAGAATATACCCATTTACTTTTTATTAATTTTGTTTTTGCAGGCTTATTTACTATTTCCCAAACTTCATGTTTATTTAACGAATCCAATTCATTTTTTCATTGCTCTTTCCCAGTTCTTCCAATCAGCACTATTTTTTGCCTCTAAGTATGTATTCGGAATGTTATTAACATTAGCTGACATTTGCTTAGATTTGAGCCTTTCCGAACGTCTCACTGGAATCTGATTTAAGATATTATTACTACTTGATTCAATATCTGGTGTTTCGTTTTCATCCCCCATAGCGGCGTCTGTCTGACGCGAAGTTCTACTACGGTATAGAATTGATGAATCACTATTCTCATTCTCTGCCGATTCGTCAGAAATTTCTAAGCTAGATATTTCACTTATTGTTTTTTATTTATCTTACATGCCGTTGGAGAAGTTTCAAGCAGTGGATTAATATCCCAAGTTTCTGCTTTTGTTTTCCCCAAATAAGTACTACCTTTTAAAGATTCATTGAATTTAACTGATATCTCTTCTATTATTTTTCGGCTTTTGATGTCATAAATTCGATAACTCTTTCTTTCTCTAGCGTATCCTAGCATTATCCCACGTTTTCCTGGAACTTCAAATTTATTTCTCATTACTTTAGGAACGAGAAAATAAACCACACAGCCGAATTTTTTAAGATAATTTAATTGTGGTTTTCAACCTGTCCAAATTTCAAGGGGTATTTTTTCTTTTCCTTTATGTGGGGTTACATTAGACACTTGGGTGCTACAATTAATGGCCTCAGCCCAAAATTTTAATGGAAGCTCACTTTCATATAACAAAGATCAAATATAATTCTAATCTATTGTTATTTTTAAATGCTTTAGTAACTAAATTATTATCTTTATCAAAAATCAACATAAAATTATTATTCGATTTAATTTTACAACACCTATCCATCAAACAGGTTACTGACAAAAAATTATATTTTAGTTCAGGAACATAGCTAACATCAGTAATTGTTAAATTTCTACGATTATTACTTACAGTTTTTGTTTTAACTCTTCCGTTTCCCTCACACAGAATTTTAGAGTCTTTACCTGCTAAATAAATATCTCTTGTTTCAGGGATTATTTCTTCAAACCACATACTGTCTTTGGCCATATGACAAGAAGCTCCACTGTCCAGCAACCATATTTTATCACTTGGGCTTTCTTCTTGATGAGAAGTAGTAAACACTAGCACTTCGTCGTTTCGTAAATTGCTTGGCACGGTATTGTGTATTTCGCCTTTGATTCTTTTCATTACATGGAGCACTTCGACTAGTATTTTTATTCCTGTAAAAACATTCCTTGGCGATATGATTTGGACGTCTGCAGATGTAACAGAGCCTTACACCAGAACTTGTGTTTTTTCTAGAATAAAACACTTCCGCATAGATTCCTTCTGCGCGAGTACTCGTCGGCGAATAACAGGTATTTTTTTCTTCTCGAAAAATTTCTAATATTTCGTCCATTGACTTGTCATGTTGGGTTTTGAGAATTTCTCGCATTTTAGAGAATTTTCCTTTCAGTCCGTTCACTGTATAGTAAACGAGCTCCCTAGGTGTGACATCCAGTACTAAAGAATGACACTTCGTAGCAATTTCTCTTTCTCTGGCAACATAATCATTTGCCGATTCATTACTTTTCATTTGAAGATTTTTCAGTTCATTGCCGGCATCTATTTTGCGGTCTTCTGCTTGACCCGTAAATGTTGACTTTATTTTATCCCAAAGAATTTTTGCATTTTCCTCTGCTGCGAACTGTAGGGCCTGTTCGTCTGACAACGATAACTTAATATAAGCAACGGCATCAGAATTTTTCTGGTTCCATTCTGCTGCATCTTTTTCACTTAGATTACCTGGTTTCACAGCGGATATAACAGAGTCCAATCTTTTCAAACTCAGTGCTGCCTGTATTTTCAGTGCCCAAATAAAATAATTAATTTCATTCAGCTCAGGGACATTTAATTTATCGATGCTGGCAGTTACGTTTCAGTCACACAGTTCACTTAGAAATTTTAACGAAACATTTACCACGAACCAGAACCACGGACTGCTATCAATTTGTTGTTACTTTTCAATAATCTCAGCATGGTTCTTAGAGACAGCACATTTATTATACATTGAAAACGAAAAGAAAAGAACATAGATATTAACAGTTACGCACACAGCTTCATGTTCGCGGGAGGAATGGGGACGGGACGAAGCTCCCGAAGCGTAGTCACACAGATATTACTACGCGAGAAAAATAGTCCGCTCGCTTCATCCCAACAGTTATTTTTAGATATTTGTTCCAAATATCTGTTATTTCAATCAAATTATTACTAAAAAATTATTAATTAGCATTAGATAATTTTTTAAAATTGTAATTAATATTTAATTTACTAATTTAAATAACATGTGATTGAATTAATTTATCTATTTCAGCTTACTTTTTTAATTTTTTTTTCAAAAATATTTATTTAAATTATTTATTGGAATAAACCATTTTCTGAAAAAGTTGAATGAAAAATATATTTCTTTAAAATGTTTACTTTAGTTATATATTCTATCAATAGATGGCGCCAGCAGTGAACAGAATATATGCAGTCAGAAAGTCATGTCACAATCAGTTAAAAATTATCTATATGGGATAGTGTATTGTGTGGGATAGTGTAATGGGAATATCGGAAAGTCAAGGTCACTACCATTAAGATAACTCAGATAAATTTCAGTAATATGCAACTCAATGATACGATAATTCCAAGAATAATCGATCCGTTCACTTTTCAACCCATTCACAGATTTCTTTTTTTCCCTTTATTCGCGTTAAGGGCATAGAACCTTCAGGACACAAAAGAAAAAGGTTTTGTGTTTCTTGGATTTCCTTTCCACCCTCTGGAGGGTCGGGGATCAGCCGATAGCCCTTCTTTTCTTTCAAAAATGTCTTCTCAGGCCGCTTAAGTTTTATAGCGTAATGTCAATACGGGGAGTTGTTCATTTGTGAATTTAAATTAAAGGGAATCCGCGACTCTTTTTATTCCTTTTCCACTTAAAACATATTTGCCTATTGCCGACTTTAAGATTTTACATTAATATCATACATAAAATTGAAATCGACTGACTCTTTCGATGTCTTTTTAATATATTCACCTAAGAATGGTCGATCATGTATAAATTTTTAAGCATTATGAATGAACTATTTTTTTCAATACATTTTTCAACATTTCAAGGCAAAAATATCAATATTGAGGAAACTTGAAGTTCATTTTATTTGAATTTGTATTACAGTTTTTGATAATTTAATCTCATTTCTGCTGTTTTTGATAACGAAGTATTACCAGTGTTTATCATGAGGATTCAGGGTATATTAACCCGAGAATGATTAATTTTATATTAATAAAGTAAAAAGAAAATTCACTTTTTTTAAAGTTGATTATTTTCCACGCATTATACAACATATTCTTTATTATTAAATATATTTTGAAAAAAATGTTGCCGTGTAAATATTTTTCATACAAAATAATATTGTTACAAACTTGTAGTTTTGCTTCCCGGCCCGAATAGTGTCATCGTAAGAAAGACCGTTGTACGATCTGTTCTGTGCGTGTTAAGCGGGTGCCGCGTCAATGACCTCAGAGTTTGGTGACAAACTTGGTGACGAAGTGGCGACTTTGACGACAAAATGGATAATACAGGAAAGTTGGAGAATTTTCATGATCCATCCACTAGGAACCGAGATACTCTCAGATACGCCCTGATTGGTCTGGAAGCTTCTACTACGCCTCCCGAGAACTATAAAAGGCCGGCACTCTCAAACTGTGTGGAAGTCGTGTGTATAAGTAGTCGGAGTCGCCGACAAGTAACGAGTCTTCGAGAGTATAGCGAAGCAACGGCGAATTACTAGCGTTGTGTGGAGGGAGTACTGAACTGCTGTGTGCCAAATCCTGTCTTCGTATATTGTGTGTAGTAGCCAGTTGTGAGAAGTAGCGAGTTGGCAGCTAAAGCGTGAGAAGAAAGCGATAAGTTCAGGTGTTGGAGAGACCATAGAGCGAAGCTCCGAGGAACTCCTCTCCTGCTGAATTCTGTCTTGCCGCTTCGTGTGCTGTGGACGATTACTACCTACTTACCTATCTAATTATATATTCTTTTCATAGACTATTTTTATTCTTTAAAAAGTATTTTGAAAAAATATAATTTTTTTTCCCAAAAAGTTTGCATTAAATCTAATTTTTAAGGATGGATGACGTAATATAGTTATGCATTGCTCTGAAATGAAATTTCTTTTAAAATTGGATCTCTCCATTTCCTACATTGTTTAATATTTGCTGCATTATTTACTACTTTGAAGTATCACATATTGGGCAAAATATTGCTTTCCTCTTTTGCAGATTTTCCGCCCAGTAGGAATGCTAATTATTTCCAAGCCACCCGAAAGCAGTGTCAGTGTTACTTGTCGCGTCCAATTTTCGCTTTGGGAGAAGAATCCTTCTTTTTTTCTATTTCTGAGAAAAATTAAAGCAGTGCCAGTGTTACTTGTCGCGTCCAATTTTCGCTTTGTGAGAAGAATCCTTCTTTTTTTCTATTTCTGAGAAAAATTAAAATTGCCCTTGTAGTTCCAAAATGCATCAAATCTGTGTGAATTGGTAATTGTGTTTCATATAACACTGCATAAAACTTACGTAAAACAACAACAACAAATATTTATAATTTTTGCTTTGATAAAGTTCCAGTTGTTAATAATTAAATGTGTCCGATCTCATGATTTTTTTAAACGTCTAAACTTATTAAAACATTTTTATTATATTGCATTGTAAAATTATTTCTCGAAATTAGGGAGAAAGACTTAATTTCTGAAACAAATACACACACACACACACAAAATGTATATAATTATATAATTTTCATATGGGGTGAATTTGTTTCTTGTTCAGCTATTAAAATATTTGTACTGTTTTTTTTTTTTGTGTGTGTGTGTGCATTTTTAAGAATAAGTAGAACTGATTTGATTTCACAGTATCGAAAAAATAATATTGTTAGAATATTTTATAATCATTAATGAATTAAAATCTTACTTATTTACTCTGCATTTTTATTATACTACATTCCTTCATAATATTCACTAAAATGTTGCGAATACTATGTTAACTTCTCGTAACCTCCTGATAAATATTTTTACTATATTAAAATTTTTGAATTTTTTTTTTCATTAATAGCCTTATTCTACTACACTATTCTGCAAGTTTACAGTACAAGGACTTAGGGTTTGAACTTTTTTTCACAATTTCTCTATAGGTTAAATTTCCTGCTGCATTGCCAATAATATGAATGTATATTTTCTTTTTTGTTCATAAAAATAAAGAAGAGACTAATTTGATTTTTAAACAAAATAATAACTAAGTAAGAATCTTATACGATGTACAACTGCATTAAAATTATAACAACTGGAATTATACAATAAGCGACAAATTTAATAATTATTATCACTACTTGGAAAGAAGTTTTCAAGCAAATATAAAAAATCTTTAGTGACCATCCAAATGTCATTTAAACACATTTTTTTTCAGAATGCTTTATTAACTTCCTTTTTTGCCTTAAATTGTATAGTCTCCAGCGATCTTGCATTTTAGTTTTTTTTATTAAGTCAGCTAAATAATATTTTGAAGACATTTTGAATTGAAATCTGCAATAATCAGAATCAAGATTAGTGAATAAAATATATTCGCCAGCGGTTTTCGAAAGAGCTTCTTAAGAAATTATCAATTTAAAATTTGGTGCACAATAAAATAAAATTATTCTGATTATAATTTTTTTGTATTTAAAACTAAAGCTTTTAAAGATGCAAGAAGCCGAAAATAAAATAAAACTGCAAATATCAGAAAGAGTGGTGTAGAAAAAAACATATTCAAGTCTCCACATGTGTTTAGTAATTGCCTATTTAAAGAGATATTGATCCTCTTTTTTAGATAGTTTTTTCCCCAGAATAAATATTTTTTTGTGGAGACTTGAGAGCGAAAGAAAACTTATTTTCGTACAACGAAACAAGCCGCGTATATCTTACAGGGATAGTCGTTATCATTCGATGTGATAGCGATAGCTCGGATCTGACTTTTTGTGAAATAAGAAGCATCCTGCTTGGGATCAATAGGTGCCGCCACCCGTCACAACTGTTTGTGGGAGGTCTGTTCCTGGAAAGTGCACCAATGGGTAAGGGACTTTCCCCGTGCATGATTGAACTCTTTTGAGAGAGCTTCCATTGGACAGATCGTATTGATTGTTACTTTCTATCGTGATCCAAGACCTGTAATCAAAATATCACCAGTGAAAGGTATCATCAGTATTAAGGATTTGAATCACAAATCTGACTCTTCTTTGAAAAGTATTGAACACTGATATTTGTGACTTTTTGATATTGGTTACTTAATAACCGTTCGTAGTCCTAAATATAGAACTTCTTGGAATCGATTTTCGACTTCACATATAGATGGATTTCCTTGGCGTATTGTTATATTGGTTTATTGTGGTCAAATATCAGCAATCTCCATGTAATCCGTCGATATTTGAGGTTATAACAAACCGATCCCATTGCATGAAAAGAAAACCTTTCTGTATTTAAAATCTTTTTAAATCTAGTTTCTAGTTAAAATTTTGCTTCATTATCATATTTGATTTTCATTGGTCAACAGTCTTTTTAATGCTATGTTTTTTTGACAATTCACCAAAAGTAAAAAAGAAAAGAAAAGTGAATTCTTTTTTTCTGTTCACTCAGAAAGAAAAAAAATATTACCAAGATTACTTTCAGTTTATTTTCTATAAAATTTATTTACTTATAAAGTATAGATTATTTGCTGAAATAATAAGAATTATTATTGTCAATATGTGAATCATATTAATTTATTTCAGCCGAAATTTCTATCAAACTACATTTTAAATTTATTCCACAAATTTTATTTCTAGTCATTCAATCGAATTTTATATCAGTTTTTGGCAACCAGGTTAATTGACATTTTACTTTGCCCGCGTAAATTTTAACGCATCTGCGTTTACTTTCGCTTTTCAATTTCTTTGTGTTTATTAATATAATATTATGAACTATAGAAATTTTTTGTTTTATTTTTTACATTAGTTGAAAAATAATGTGGGCTGACACAAAGAACGGGACTCAAGCTCTCAATTCTACTTTTGAATCGGAAAGTACTGAAATTTTGACATGCCCCTTTCAAGTGAAGAATTTGCCTGTCATTAAATCAGAAGTAAGAATTCAAAATAATAATAATAGGATTACAAATTTTGCGATCGTGAATTATTGTTGATGGCTTTTTTTTATCGATGAAAGAGGCGCTATTAATTTGTTTTTTGAAAATATATCCTATTCTGTTGAGCTTGCATGCACAAAAACGGCAGTAAATAGAAAGTAACCACTCTTAATAAAACGTGGGCTTGTCGAGAGCTCACCGTCTCCCATCGGGAGCCTGCCAATTGCATTATAATAAAATTGGAAAATGCATAATAAATGAATTGTGAGCTCTTGAGTAAATGGTTTTTATAATGTTCGGTGTTTCTTTTTTTCTTTTTGCAATCCCGAAAACAAAACACTCACATTTCTTCCCGTTTCCTGTGAATTTTACTAATGAGTGGATTAAACTTGATGATTCGTTAAATGTCTGAGTACAGTCTTTAAACCTATCAAGAAATTTTCTGTAATTTTTGTGACATAACTGTATTAACACAAAATATTGAACAAAGAATAACAATATATATTATTCTGAATGCTGTACAATATATATTATACTGTAATGAGGTCATTACTGTATTGTTAGACAATTTGTGCTAACAAGGAAAGGGAACTACAGAAATTTTAAATTTTGGATATGTTGGTTTAGAAATAAGATATAAAGAAAAGTATTACTGGAAAGTTTTTCTAACTATGGTGAATGTTTTTGATTATATAGTTTTTATCCAAAATATTGGATAACAAAGTGTGAATGAAATGTAAAAATTCACCATTTGATGTTTTGTTTTGGTCTTTATTTTTCATATATACCTGCTTGCAACTTTTCTGAAATTTAGAGACTTAAATTTAGGACAAAAGATTCATAAGATGAATTTTTAGATTTTTTTATAGAAAGATTGTTGTTAGATTTTTTGTTTTATATCATCTTTTAAATATTGATTTAAGTCGGAAATCTCAAAAACAAACAAACAAAAACAACACGATTTTGATTTTTTAAGTGGATTTCTTAAGTCCTGATTTTGCTGAATGGATTCGAGAAGTTCCGCAAAATCCCTTTATCACATTAGAATAAGAATATAAGAATCGCATAAGAATATAAGAAACCTAAGTATTATGAGAAAGCAGGCACTTACTAGTCATGCCAAAAAAAGGAAAACATACAAGACTGCAGGCCAGTTCAAAAGAATCATCATTGATGTTGGACTGAAAGGACTATAAGAAAAGATCTCCAAATCTGAAAATGTTAAATTTAATGCCTGAAAATAAGCTGATTTCGAACTTTTTTAGTCGAAAAACCATCATATAAAACTGAATTTTTATAGACATTAAAACTTGTTGTGTTACATTCATAGTTTAAGGCAATTTAATTTATAGTTTAGTCAAATTAATAAATCCTAATTCTTAATGCTATACATTATTATTTACTTTTTATCACAAAATGTAGCATATTTAAGTTGTATCTTAATGTAAAAAAAATCATTATGAATCTAACTGAAATCTAAAGTGTATTACAGTTTTAATTATAAACTTACATTTAGGGTTACATTGATTTTACGCTTAAAATACTTTGTTATTGCATATATGTTATTCTAATCAATGTGGTACATAATTAAAAAAGTTTGAGTACCATTTTATTGTAGAATGAGGTGACTTGCTGTAATTAAATGGTACCATTGTACATTCGTCATTAGAACCAACCTTGACTATACTTCTTATTTCGTTTTAGGTACAAGAAGTCTATTCAGTTCTTTGTACTTCATCTCATTTGTATTTAATCACTGTTGTGGACAGAAAGATATCAATTTTTAAAGAAGAATGTTCTGAACTGTTTTGGGAATTTGAAACAGGTTAATATGCATTTAAATGTGTATAGTATATTTATTTTATATCTGAACTAAATTTTCAACTTATTTATTTAATAAACCACTTTATTGATCCAAGCATTGATAGTAAATCAAAACATTGTATTACAGACAGCAATGTTTGTTGCATCTCACTGTCAGGTGATTCATGTCTCCTATTAGTGGCTGAATTTTCTGGTGAAATTCATCTTATTCATATCTCTTCAAAAACTACATTGTGGAGTTACGTAAGTGTAACATTTTCATTGTATGTATTTTAGAAGTGTATTGTTGAAATTTTATTTTCTGAAATTTATATGACTTTGGATTTGATGTAATTCTGATTATGTATGAAGGTATGTATCTTTTTGCACTGGCTATTGGTATCTATATGGATAGAGTTTGTTTTTTGTAGCAGCACTGTTAAATAAAATTAATTCATGATGTTGTTTTAATACTTTTGAGAATATTAAGAGAAAGATAACATTATTATACAATTAAAATCTATTATAATGACTATGCATTTTTATAGTGAACATTATTGTTATAATTTCCCATTTTTTAATGAATTAAAATAGAGTGAATCCAGCAAATAAAGCTAAAAATCTCCAATACTTAATTACAAAAAAAAAAAAAAAACACCTTCTTTTTATTAAATATATGTTAGTTGCTTTTATTGATCATCTGGTTTATCGTTAATAATGGATGCATTTACTTTCATTTAAATTTCTTGTGCCTATCTTAATATTACGATGCTTCCAAGAGAACATTTTTAAGCATTAAATTTTGACATATCAAAGCTATGTTATTTTTATAGTTTTATCTGTACATATGAATCATTATAGTCATATTTCATGATTTCATAAATATTAAAAGCTTAACTGCTTGGACAATCTATCATTTGATTTCCATTGTACTGTAATTTCAATTTCTTATTCATGACTAGTCACCTTTGATAATTAAATGGTTCACTGGAGATATTTGTCATATTTATTTTATATTATATATATATTTAGTCTAGTTATAACTTCATGTCTATGATTTAGTCAAATTTTCAGACACTGAAGCATGTTATCTAGGTTATCTTACATATGTTCTGTTCAATTTGTGCATAAATATTTCTAATGGAGGCCAATCTCATAATATCATAAAGATGTAAACATGCTTGTCCATTTTTTAACTTCCAAAGTATTGCATCTTTATTTTTTTTATTCTTGTAAATTACATATATATATTAAATAGATTCCATCTTCAATAACTTTCAGCAGTAGAAGAAAGTCATACTATTAAATATTTGATGAAACAATGAAAATAATTTGAATTTCAGGGCAATAATGGAATGGATTCTTGAAAACTAAGCAAGCGAATACTTTTAATAAATTACTAAAATTCGAGAAAAATCTACACAACTATTGAATTGATATAATTGAAAAGGCAATTTCAAAATGGTGTAGATTTTATTTTTGTTCAGTAATAATTTCATGAATTACTTTGAAAAATGCCAAAATTCAGCTTAATTTTTAATTTAAATTTCAAAAAAATTTACCTCTAAGATGCACATTCCCACTAAGGATGCTTTGGTTGTCAGTCTAGAGAGTTGTGATTTTGAGACTGAGAGTTGTGTATGTGAAAATGAGATGTTAAATAACTATAATTCTCTGTTGAAACCTTTGTGTTAAGTTTAACTATGATCCCATTTGCTTCTTTTCTGCATGCTTTTGTATCTTAATCAGAATTTATGTATTCTAAAAAAAATGTATAATTTATATATTATAATCTACTTCTAGTGAGTATAAATCTATTATAACATTTCCAAGCCCATTCTTTGAAAATCCAACATGCTTACAGCATGTCGCTAAACATATCTTACGGAGAGTATTTCATGCATCTAAGAGAGATTTCATGGTTTGAATATTATTCCTCTTCAGTATTTTGTCATTTGTTTCCATATTCTTAGAAAATCATTAATAAAACTGATTCAGTATTGCTATTTCATTAATTTTGAAGTTTAAAATTATAGCTAAAGCTTAAAAACATTAATGTTATATAAGGCTTATAAATATACACTTTATATATCCCCCCCCCCTAATTGTGCTGCTTGATTCTAGTTTCCCCTTTGAATAATCATATTTTTCAAGTAATAAGCTAAAATTAAGTCATTCACTGACATTGAATATGTAAATAACATCACATTCATAAACACCTGAAATATTCCAGGTTGAATCCTTAGTTGAATCAATATAACAATAATCTTTCAAACTCAATATTATCATCTAATTAGGAAGTAGAGAAAATTACAAAGTTAAGGAGTTAACATTAGCTTGTTGATGCATTGCAGATTTCTTATAATAGTTAGATTCACATAATAAGCTATACTCATTATATCATACTTATAATGTGCTAATATTTAAACAATGTTTTCTCTATAACTAGTATTTGTTTACTACTTAAATTTTTTTTTAATTAATAAAATAGACATGTCAAGATGGTGGATCGCCTTCTGTTACAAAAGAAGCATTCATTGCAACAGATTCTTCAGGTCTGTTCTGACATTTTAAAAAAATTGTTTTCATCTGTTACCATAATTATAAATTTATAATATTTTAATAACTTTTTTTTTTCAGAATTGTTAAAATTATTCATTTTTACTGATCAAAAAATTGTTTATGAATTTTCTGGGATTTCTTTGTCCAGGATATACGAAGGTAAGAATTTCATTATAAAAATAACAGCAGTTTGTTATTATTTGATTGAGAATAACTTTTTAAATAGATGTTATGAGTATTAAATAATGTTTTATATCGAAATTGTTACATTATACTGTTGCTATGTGTGATTTTTTTCTTATAATACAATTAATTGTATCTATCATCTAAAACATTCATGATAAAATCTTGACTTTGGAACTGGAGGGTTCGAATTTCAAAATCTAATTCCCCTTAAAATCTGCTGTATATTTAGGATTGGGCGACAGTCAGAACTTCTCCTACTAATATGATATAGGAGATGTAAGGAGATGTTGTTTTCATCATCTGAAAATACTACAAAATTACAAAGTCCATACCAAAATTATCCCTCTCTTGCTAAAATAGTTGATGTAATTGAACTGAAATTAATGATTTTTAGAGATATAAGTTAATAAAGAGCTTACTTTTAAAATTCTTAGATTACTTTATACGTTCAATATCTTTAGAGTTACTTTTGAACTTTTAAATGCATCGATGTAGTAAGAAGTATAGTTGTCCCAATAATGTAAAAAATTTAAAATGTTCAATAATGGCTGTATATGAATTTGTTATTCATTTTTTTTGCAGAATTTTTATTTCAAATAGTTGATTTCTTTCTTTCTTTTTTTTCTCCCTCATGGTATTGATTTTGATTTACTTTACATTTCTTTTTTAAAATTAATTTTGCCTATTATTTCTTTTTTATCATTTTTTAAAATTTCCTTTTTAAAATGCAAAGCTACAATACTCTTTATTGTGAAGGATGTCAAGTAACTATGATTTCTTATGTCTTTTGCTGATTTCACTCTTTTATGAATAGAGTTCTTTTTAAAATGTAAAAACATGATTTTTTTTCACTGTTTCATTCTTGAGATCTTTTTCCATAATAAAAAATTATGGGAAGCTCTAATTAGCCTAGATTTTTCAGTTCTGTTCAAAGGTTTTGTTCTTAAAAAAAACTTTGTTAGTAGTAATTTTCAAAATCATCAATAATCTTGGTGACATACTTGCCTATGTTTGGTGTTTTGCCAAACTGTATTCAATAGTATGATAAAAAAGCTTTGAGAACACTTGGTCAAATGTGATCGTCATTTGATTATGAATCAAATTTATGAGATTTGCCCCAAACTAACTTGCATAGTTTTTAAATGGGGTGTTATTCTCTCTGTAAATTCAAAATTACACTAGGAGTATTTCCTTTTGTTTTAAAGAGCCTAATTTGTCAGCTAAATAAAAAAGTAGTGAAATCTGCAAATAATACCAAAAACAACATACATTTGCTTATTACAAGAGATGAACACTGAGTATGCTTCTATTTGTACTTTATATGAATATTATTAAATAGATTTTTTTTGTAAAACATTTTTATTTGTACTTTTCTTGTAAATGATTTTGGAAATTAAATTTATTGAAATTTGTGAACAGCAATTTTTTTTCAATAATAGTAATAAAAAAATAAATAAAATAGCTGTAAATTTTTTTTTACAGTTATTGAAAATCAAAATCAGCATGATATTTTTGAAGTATGTATAAGTTATATCTATTTCATTTTGAACCATAATATTGTGATGTTCGTAAAAATAAAACATTTTATATGTGTGTGTATTTACCACATTTTGAAGATTAAAATTAGTCAAAATAATTTGACAGTATACATTTTTAAATAATTCAGATTTGCACACAGAATGAAATTTTGTCATTTAGTTTTATTATTCTAGTTATTTCAATAATTTTAGATTTATTGCTGTGGTTAGAATTTTAAAGCAATTTTAAATATACTTATAAATTTTTGTAGTCAAAGTTTCAAATATGATAATAACAGTGATAAATAAAAGGAGATTTTTGGAAAACGTCATCAAACCTTATTTTGATTTATTATAAATTAGGTTTTTGAAATGTACATTTTATTTTGTTAAAATGTGTACTTATTTTTTAAACTCTAATCCTTGATTTAAAAAAAGAACAGTTGATGTATTTATAGTTTTATGATTACCTACTTATTATATATTGATGGAAAATTTCAATAGTGATCTGATTTAATTTTTTCATAAACAGATCCAATGCTTCTTTTTAACTTATAATATTTAACTCTGGGTTATATTGATATTATGCAAATTCTTTAACTAGAAAAAAGTTATTTTAATTGTTAGGGTAATTTATTATATATAAATCCTTAAAAAGTAGTTTTTTAAATATTAAAAATCTATTTGTTTTATGGATGACCAAATGGCAGCTTTTTCTTTGTTAATCTTTATTTTTAACTATGATTTTTCATTTATAAATGTTTCATTTGTTATAATTTATTATTGCACATTAGAGAATGGAAGTCTTACTTTTATATATATTTCATAGGATATTCATTTGAAGAAGTTTGATCTTATTGAAATGTTTCCAAACTGTGAAATTAAAAGCATTTTTCAAATGTTCTATAACACTTCTGTTATTGGATTGGGTGTATCTTCAGATACTACTGCATCAGAAATCGAGTTTTTCTGTCCAGATGATCTGATTAAAGGCTTTCCCGAGGTTTGCTATGCTTTGAGTTTTAAGAGAAGGTTTAATTCCTGATAGTTGTATTTACAAACAAAGATTATTGATATATATATATATATAATATCTGTATTTCTTGTGTTTTGTTTTGTGATTTAAAAGTTGGTAAAGGAATATAATTTGGTATTACTATTTGTTCTTAAATATATTTTAATTTAGCTGTAAAAAGATATAAATTTTTTTTTCATGATTTGTTTTTTAAAATTTTAAATGAAAAAACTGTGCCATTTAAAAATAGTATTTTAAGTCAAACATAATAAAGATTATACTGAATAGAACCATTGTAGGAGTGCAGCGAGTTCTTGCCTTTTTTGAAAATAAATTTTTTCTGTAAAATGATTTTCAAACCTTTTATCAAAGATAATTTTTTTTTCTTTTTGCTTCACATTTTATTTTATATACATGCTTGTAAAGGTATTTATTGATTTTGATAATTATTCAAATGTACCATATAAATGTAAACCTTTTTTTTTAAAATCAGCTTAATTTTTTCTCAGTTGTTTTTGATACAGTTATACCAATTGAGGGTATTAGATCTATACTTATAATAGAAACATTTCTTTTTGTCTTACACTTATAATGAACATCTTTTTGTCTTTGCTAATATTTTAACAAAAATATCTTATTATTTCAAATATTGATGATAATAAAAAAAGAAACATTTTCTTGTTTCCATTATACAAAATAATTTTCTATTTTACTCAATCTGTAAATAATTTTTATTCATTTTTGTGGAATTTTAATATTAATTTTATGCTCATGTTCAAGAAAAAGATCTTAAAATTGTTAATAAATGCAAGTAGGTATTTTGTCTGTGAAATCTCTTTGCAATAGATCATATTCTATAAGGTTGTTTTTGTTTGATATTGTTTTAAAAAAATATTTTGTTTCAGAAGTTTTTAAACTTAAGTTACTATTCATTTTTTTTTGTATAATTTCTTTTTAATTTTCTTATAGGCTGATTGGGAATATAATGAAAATGAAAGTCGAACTTTTCGGTGTTTTGATTTTTCTGGTTAGTACTTTCTGATTTTTTTATATTTGCCTCTCCCCCCCTTTTTTTTTTAAATTTACATATTTAAGGAAACTGATATTGATTGATAAATGCTAGTGTAAAAATCTGTTTAGACAGTGAAATAATATTTTGGACATTAATTAAGTATAACTTTTTTTAAATTCTATAGTAATCTATTTTATCTATTATATTTTATTCAACTCTTTTCATTAATTTCGTATATTTTGTGTTTGTATGAATGGAATTTCGTAATAAATTATTAATTCACTTCCTCATATTCTAAAATTTTAAAATGTTGTCTCTCAGTAATAGTGGAATATTTAACAGTTTTAAAACTTCTAACTATCAGTTAATATATTGATGTAATTAAGAATTGATTTCAAAGTTTTAGTGCCAACTACAATATATTTTGAGAATTTAATTTTTAGATTCTGTAATATTTATATTCATAAATTCTGAAATAAAGTCTGGAAAGAAGAAAATAATAAAAGTAAAGAGTTTTTAAACACAATTTTATTAATGTAGTATTTAATAGTAATTATTAGTGTCGTAACACAGCAGTAAATAAAGTGAGAATCTAAAAAAATATTAAACAGAAAATTAAGACAGTGGAAACACAAGGAAGAAATTCCAAACATTGATTATAAGATAAAATATAAATGGGATAAAAATAATTTATATAAACTGAATTTTAATATCAGGGTTATAATAGTTTTGTTTTGATTGTACTTTTGATAAAAAAGATGAAAGCAAAGAAATAAAGAATATAAGCAAGGCAATTGTAATTTACAGGAAGGTGATATTACTTTTAGTGATTAGTATTTGGTAAATATAATGAGGAGTAAACATTTAAAAATAATAAATGTAGAAAAAAAAACTTTTTTTAATTAATTATTATGTTCTTAATTAATTATTAATGTATTAAATTTTTTTTTTAAATTAAAATTTTGGTGAAAAATTTTGAATTTCTGATGGTAAATTTTTTGAATTTTTAGTTCATGATAATGCAATTAAAGCTCTCAGTACCAGGGATGGACGATATGTTGTGTTTTTGAATGAAAAAGTAAATATAGTTTTTCTTTATATTAATAAGATCCCTTTATTTATTTTCTTTTAATTTATAAAATATTTACATGAAACCATTATGAAATATTCCAAACCTTTTATGTGAAGATGATGCAAATTGTTATGTATATTTATTTGAAAATGCTCAATATATATATATATATATATATATATATATAAGTAACCAATCTAAAGTAAGAAATAGTTTGAAAACGAAACTAAAATGAAAACGAAAACAAAACAGTTTCGAAATCGCTACTAAAAATTATTTCCTATTCAAACTAAAACCAAAAATGGAACAGGAAAGAACTTCATAGTATTTAGAGAGAGCAAATGCAGCTACTTCTAAAACACAGATGAACTGATACAAAAGTATAAAAATCAAGTTAATAGGAAAAACAAATAAACGAAATAAAAAAAAATAACAAAATATAAAAAAAGAATCCGACCTGAAAACTTTTTCAAGGGTCACCTTCAGACAGGGATTCAAAAAAAGGGTTTTTTTTCTGTTAAGGAAATGCAGACAATGAAGTCTAATAATGATTCCTCGTTACCTGTTTTCTGTTTTTTTTGTTTAATTTGTCTGTTTAATTTGTAAATATTATTATAAAGAACTTTTAATTAATTAATATAACTCTAACACAACTTATATGTTAAAGAACACCTGGAAAAAGGAATTAGATAAAAGAATGCTAGCTTTTGCAACCCCCCCCCCCCAAAACTAAGACTTGCTCTCTGAACTATCCTCATTTATTCCCAACAGTTAAATTTCATAAAAATCCATTAAAATTCAGATTCGTGACCTGTAGCACTGGCAGTTATAATTACTATACGGGTAAACATTTCTTTAAATACTTAAAAATTATCCTGGACAAAATAAAAGATGAAGATAACTTTATTATTTCTAGTAACAAAGAAGTTCTGGATTTTCTTAAAGATAACAACATTAATAAACTTAATACTTTTGATTTTGAAAATTTATACACTAATCTATCTCATGAAAAATTAATAAAAGTCTTCACTTTTATCTATGATAAATATTTAAATGAAAATATCATTCCTAAAATTAACTGGCTTGAGTTATGTAATTTTAATATTACTGAAAATTACGTCTTTAATGGTATTAATTTTTATAAACTAGTTAAGGGCATTCCAATGGGAACAGCTTTCTCAAGTGCTTTAGCTAATATTTTTCTACATTACTATGAGAAAAAAGTAATTAAATATAATTTAATAAACGGGTGGATATATATTGATGACCTACTTTTGATTAACTTCGACAATACTAATATTGTTACTAATTGTTATCCAAAAGATTTAATTCTAGCAGAAACGAATAAAAATCAACTTGAGGCTACCTTTCTGGATTTAAAAATCGAAATTGCTAATGATAAAACAATAGTTGGTATATACGATAAAATGGATGAATTCAACTTTAAAATAAAACTATGTAACTGCCATTCCAATCTAAACTCTAAAATTTTCAAAAATCTAATTTTCTCACAAGTTAACAAGATCAGAAGGGTTTGCAATAATAAAAATTCCTATATTGAAGCATCAAACAACCTCATTAAAAATTTAATTAAAAATGAATTTCCTAAAAATTACTGTAATGTCAATTTTTGAATTAAACAAGGTATGGTTTGGATTAATCCTTTGGCTTAGATAAAAAAAATAGAACTTTCCTTGCATATTATATCACTCAATAGATGGCGCTGGGGGCTTACAATTTTTACCTAAATTACCATTAGCTTTGTGTTTTTAATAAGTGGGAATCGCAATCGATAGCTTAAAATTTCCTTGACTGCTGATAGTATGTTCTTGCCTTTTCGTTTTTCCTTTAGTGTTATTTTATGGTATTTTGGTTTTTATTGTTTTTTTTTGTTATTGTATTTTTACTTATTAGTGGTTTTTCTTCTAATTTGTTGTTTTGTATTTTCCTTTCTGTTAAAATGGTATATCCCTTGGGTCTAATTTCTGGGGATTTTCGGGTCACGAGGAATCATTATTAGACCATTGTCTGCATTTCTTTAATAGAAAAAATCCCATTTTTTTGAATCCCTGCCTGAGGGTGACCCTTGATATATATATATATATATTCACATTATTAGCAAGACTTATTACTAAAAAAAAAAAAAAAGATTTCAAGATAATTTTATATCACAGAAAAAGAAAATAGGTAAGATATAAGTCACCTTCATCAGTTAACATTTCCAAGGATGTTTGATTGTATCATGCAATGATAGTTCTTCTGGTAGTTTTGCTTGAAACGCATCCCCCCTTCTGAATTTCAGTAAATACCATATGGAATCAAAAAAATTTATCCCTCCCAAAAAGCCCTTTTTAGAAGAATTAGACAAATAAATAAAAAAAATGTCTATAACAAGATAACATCACCTCAGAAATGAAAATCCTGCAATATGGAGAAATATTACGGGATAAAAAAACAAAATGATTTATCAATAGCTTCAATTATTTATGATTGAAAAATTATTGCCAAATTCAGACTGTCTTCGTCAAACAATGATAAAAATCAAATATATTTTGCAAGAATTATAAAAAGTATATTTACTAGATCCATGTAGCATCTTTTTGTTCAAATAAATGAAATTAAAGAAGGTAAAATTTAAAAAAGGCCAAGTTTATATATATAATATATATATATAAAGCATTTTTTTTTTTTTCATTTCAGTCAAGTTTATTCATTCAAAACAATTCTTATTTTTATTTATACACAAAATATTTTTCTCAAAACCTGAAGAACAGAATTTTTTTTAGTTAATATTTAATGTTGGTGGCATTTAGATCCAGATATAACTGTTAGTAAAAGTGAACAGAATGCATGTTTAAAAGCAGGTCAACAAATAGTTAAGGGAAAAAGATTAACTAGTTGAAAATTTAGAACCTGAAGTAAAATGATTAATCATTTTTATGATTTGAGGGAAAAAAAAGATAATACAGGTGCAATTCTTTACATGTATGAATCACAAAAATTCAGAATTCTGCATTGTTGTGATCAGACTTCAGTAATCTTGACTCTTGTGGCAGATTGGGATGTGCGAGGATAGAACCTGGGACCTTGTGATTTGCAGCCGAGTAACATGACCACAATACAAAAACAATTGCTTGCGTAGCATAGCTATTAACTGACTTATAAGCTTTCATCACAGACTCTCCCTCCAGTGAGTCGGAGGTGAGAGGACCGATATGGATGAGTGGGGATGCATTATTATTTATCAGCTGTTGAGTCTAATGCACCTGTACCCATTTGGGTAGCGTCAAGCGTTATGGCGAGCTTTGCGTGGTTGAGTAGTTACTGTTGCTGCGTCAAGTGAGTCTGACGATTTTGGGTTGCTGCGGCCTTTTTGTGTTGCTGCGTCAAGTGAATCTGACGACTTTGTGTTGCTTCATCAAGTGAGTCTGACGACTTTAGTTGCTGGTAGATGGTGCCACAACAGCTGTACGAAGGTTGAAGGTTCATCGTCCTAAGTCACCAATGTAGCGGATTGGGATGAGCGAGTATAGAACCTGGGACCTTGTGGTTCGCAGCCAAGTAACACGACCACAATTCAAAAGCAATGACTCGCATAGCATAGCTGTTAACTGGCTTATAAGCTTTCACCACAAACTATACAAGATTTATTAAATTCATAAGAGAAAATTTCCTCACCTCAATTAATTTTGGATTTCTAATGTACTTCCTAAGAATTTCATACACAGTACAAATTCCTATTTTTTTTTTAAATTGCAATAATAATAATAAAAAAAAAAGCACAAAATATGGTTTTGGATTCTGCTAATTTAGTTGAATATATTATGATGTTATGACACGGTTAAATCATTTTTTTATGTGGTTTCTTTAATTTGCTGCAAAAGCAGTTTTATTTATTTTCATTTTAGTTTAGTTTAGATATAATGTGGTATAGTCAAAATATCTATATTTTCTTTATCCACTCATCATAATTTATAAACTAAATTTATTTAATCATTTTATATATGCTAGCAAAGTTCCAGAACTTTATCTGTGTTTTTTAAATTAGCTATTTAAAGTTATCAGTTATCAATTTTTTAAATCAGTTTTTAAATTGGTTATTTAAAAAGTTTTGAATGCTTCTATGCTCATTTTTTTTTTGACTAATTGCTAGAAAAGAGCCTGATATATTATTAATGAAGTCTTTCTAGGTATTCAAATAAATTCATGGATGTGGTCTGTTAATTTTGACATATTTTATGCATGAAACTTAATTTCTACTGAGGTTTACTTTGCTTAAATTTTAAGTTTGAGTTTTGTTTTGTATTGTTGGTGTATATTTTAAAACTTTTTAAATAAAGGAAATAAAAGTAAATAGTTTTGTACTTTGAATTTATGTTAGTAGCATAACTAAGCTTGAAATTAGCTCTGAGAATGTATTTATTCTTTCATAAGATTATGGTTTATGAAATATTGATCAAGTTAGAATAGCTTCTAATATCTGTATGACAAATTCTGAAGAAACATTAATTTTCTATAATTTTAAGAACAAAAAATTTAATACTATCCTATTTATTTTGCATCATAGATTTTTTTTTTAACTAGAGATCATTTGACTTTTATAATGACTTTAATTTTCATTTATGATACTATGCAGCAAATGCACTTGCTCATATCTTATTCAGTATATAGAAATGGATGAATTATTGGAAATTTTAGAAATGATTAAAAAAATATGAGTTCACTATTATGGTGTTGTTATTTATATGCCAACTATACTATTGTTGACGTGACTGAGCTCATTTTAAGTGTATGTGTTACATCTATTGCTGCTGAAAGAATTTTTAGCATTTGGTTTACATAAAGAAAGAAAAAATTTGACATCTGAAACAACTCGCATGTGTATCATATAATCAGTGGAAAAAACAAAAACTAAAGTTTATGGAAGAAAAAAATGCACTAGAAAACTGTGAACAAGAAAAATCTTCAATCCTTTACAAGTGAAGAAGACAACTTAGAAATAGATAATTTGTTATTCTTCTGAGGATTCATAATCTTGAGTTTAAGTTCCGAATCCGATTCAATTTAATGTTTTATCCTGAGAATTCAGAAACAATTATAAACAGTTTATGTTGCTTTTTGCTTTTTATTATCAGTTCTCAATAATTTTTAAAACTAACTTTGCATTTTCTTCTTTTAGTTCAAATTACTTAAAAAAGCAAAACCCTCCCATTATTATTCATTGTCACACAAAAGACTTAGTATTTAAGTAAAATATGTGATATAGTGTTGTTCTTGTTTTTTTAGTAAAATTTATTTATTTATCTTTATTAAAAAATAGTAAAAGATGTACATGTATTTAATTTCCCTGTTCTCTGTTTTGTATTTAATATTTATATAATAGCAGCATTTTATTGTACAACACTTTAGATTATTTTATATGGTATAATTAAAAAAACAAATAATTGTGTAAATATTGGTTTGGAGCATTTATTCTCTAAATATTAAGATAATTTACATCTCTATACTTGTATTACATGCATTTTTTGTTGTCTTTTATTAAAATTTTGCATTTTCTGAAACTGAATGTTTCAAACAATACAACATTTTATTAAAAGATATTATTCATTATAATAATACATTTTATTCTAATTATACATTTTAATTTTTTTCTTTTAGCATGTCTTAAATGTCATGTGTTCTTTCACATCCACTCTTTTGAAAACATGGAATGATGAGAAAGAACGCACTATTAGAGATTTTGTTTTAAATGAAACTGTCGATTCTAGCAGGTACCTATTAGTTTGAATCAAATTCAAATTTTGGCATAAAAATTTTGTAAAATATATTGTAATGCTATGCATGAAATTAATTTAATTATACATGGATTCAAATTGTGGTGTCAAAGTGTTGTATTTATATAATTATTATTATTATTTTTTGTAAGTGCTTAAGTGAATAATCTTGATTGATATATGTTTGTTTCAATTATCCACAATAAGTTATGAATTGTTAATTTAATGTCACTTATTATTCTTATATTATGGTAATACTAATGGGAATATTATCTAAATGTTATTGTTGAAATTGAAAGTTAGTAAACATTCACCTGAAAATTTAAGAAAGGTATCTGACCAAATTTGATGGTAGATTTTCATTTTTCTGTATTATGATATCACAAATCATAATGACGTTTCCACACTTTTTAGGAACATTCAAGTAAAAATTTTCAATATGAGATGCTATGATGGCAGATAGAAAATCCTGGTTAGATTGCAGTTTGTTAATTGATAATTGTAAATTTTTTTGTTGGTACTGATGAATATTTGTTTGATTATCTCTCTTTATATACAATTCATTTATTAGTAAATATTATATAAATATATGTGTAGCATTTTTTATATTAATTTCTTTATTATTTTTATTTTCTCATATATGAATTATAGAGGAAGTACTGTAATCGTCATAAATTCAGCTTGCCATTTTGATGTTTCAGACCTCTCTGAATACGAAAATCACATTACTGGTATTTTGTGTATTAACAAACATGTTATTGCTAAAAGCTTTGAGCTAAATGGCTGAAATTTTTTATCTGGAATCATGACTAAATTTTTAGATTTCTATCAAATTTTGAACAAAATTCATTTACAGGAAATTTGTTTATCCAATTGTTTGAGTACAGGTGGATTCTATAACTTCAAATCGTAAAGAGCTAGGTGGATAAAATTTAATATACATGGGTTATCATCTAAAATATAGATCTTGCCAAATTTTGAATCAAATATGTAAAATGATTGATCATCTGTTGGTCTGTACTTTCACATGCATTTTTTCTAAACACAATTATTTAAACAAATAAAATTTAGTATTTTATTTTTTTGACTTCAATTGCATCAAATTTTGTTGTGAGTCAACCATTAAAATAATAATAATACCCCCCCCCTTCAAAATACATATTTTTATTATTGATTCAGAAAAAAATGCCAGATTCATGCCAAAGATCTATATTTTGTTATTATTATTCACCAATCCTAGTATTCAAACATACCTAATGTCCCCAATATTTTTCAGAAGAGTTAAGACCTTTATTAGAGAATCTGCAAGAAAGTTTAGATGAGACCACTTTGGCTGATTTTATTTTTTATAAATATTTTTTTTAATGGCTCTATTATTTGTTATGACTTGTTTTTCTTACAAATCTCAAATCCATAATGGATTGTTGAAGACATTTTACCTGTTAGAATATGTATTGACATAAAAAGAATTTAATTTTCTTTCACTCTTAATTTTAATCAATTTACATGTTTAATTTATAAGATGTCTAAATTGTGAACATTCTTGCATATTTGTGAATTCTTCCACTTGATGATATTCATTATTTTAGTTCGTTGATTGCTGATCGCAAGATTGGATTGTTAATTGCTCCAACTTCTGAAGATTCTGAATATTTCTTTGAAATCAGAAACTTTCCCTCTTTTGATCTAATCTTCAGCATGACTTTATCAAATTTTGCAAAAATAGCTGATTGCAATCTAAAACAAGTAAGCACTTTTATGAATATTAAATTAATTGAAATTTAATTTGATTCAATCTGTTTTTTAATCATGATTCTTTTGCAGGACTTCTGGTGCATAATTGATGGAAAAATGAACTTTGATGAATCTGGGTAAGTTATTACAAATGAACGTTTCCTCTTATTATGTGATTAAGAATTGTTATTAGTTTTGTTGAGATTTTAATAGAATGATAAATAAACTGGTGAAAAAAGTCAGTATTTAGGTTAGATCTTTTTCATCCTATGCATTTTTGTAACACATTAATTTTTCTTTTGGAAACAGGTAACAATATAAATGTAGCAAAAAGAAAAAGAAATATTATAATTTATTAAAATGAAATTCTTTTAATCATTTTTTTTCATTATTTTGAAATTTTAGGAAATTTGTGAACATTTTATACATAATGATTTTTAAGTAACTTATTGAATTATATGAACTTATTTTGATGAAAACAAACTGTGTAAATTAAAATTTGACCCTGAAATAAATTTGTAGACATTTGCTTTTTAATAAAACATGTTTTTGGAGAAAATTTTTTTAGGTTTTTCTGAAAAGGTAAATGTTATTATTGTGCACATTTAAATCAATCTAGAAGCTAATTCTTTTCTTATTGTTAAACTTAATTGCTGAATTTTATTTAAATATTTTTCCAAAACTGTATATATTTTAAATAATGTTCAAAAATGTCCTGAAATAAAAGTTCATTTAAATTATTTACTTTAATTAAAGGGCTGTAACATATAATTTTTTTTTTACCAACTTATTATTTGTTATATTTAGTTATAAAAAACAACATATACCAAGCCTTATTCAACAGATATTCAGACAAAAGGTGGCATTTTAAAGTTTCAAGTCTTTTAAATAAAAATTTTTAATTTTGTTTTTATTTAATGTTTTATTAAATTTATGTCTGTAATGAGAGATTTTAATTATTGTCGAGAAAATATAATTTAATTACAATTTTCTCTTAAAAGAGGGAAAACTTCAATTGGAAAATAATTTTGCATTTGTAATATTTTTGTATTGTATAATTTTGTATTTTGAAAATAATTTTGTATTCATGATTTCTTATTACTTTAAAACTTTTAAATATTGTAAATACTTATCAACATATTTATAGATTCCATGTAGCACAAAGCATCTTATCTTCTCATGTTATAATCAAAACCTTTTATGACATAAGTTTTTAAAAATGTTAAGAGATTGAAAATTTACATTTTTAATTATACTTTTACAACATCCTCTAATTATTTAAAAATAACTTATGTATCAATGTCGAATAATTTATGTGCTTTATTCTATTATAGTCGAAGGTATTTTAGTTACCTACATGTGAAAGAAATCTTCGAAGCCTCTGCAGAAGCAAGGTATGATGGCTATATTCACATTAAAATTATAGAAAAGGGAGGAAATTAGAGTTAATTTCTTTATTATAAAAATCATGGCAGTTTTATTTTAGTAGGCAATATAAAACTTTTTATTTCTGTTTTTTAATATGGTACAAATTTTATTTTTCTGAAAATATAGCAAAATAATTAGTATAATGAATTTATTATGGAAAATTAAGGTATGCAATGATGCATTTCCTTTTTTGGTTATTTTTTTGCTATTGTAGTTTTATCTTTAAATTCTTAAGAACTTAAAACCTTATAAGATATTATGCTAAGAAATGAAATTAACATCTCTATTGCAAATTTTTTTATATCCACATTGCCTTTAATTTTTTATGATAATACTATCATAGATGCTAGCTGTAATTTAATTTTAGATTTATTTCAGTAGCTTTATAATTTTCAATTCAAATTCAAATAATTTTATTTCAATTCATGATTGTATAAAAGATCTGAACTTTTGATTAAGCATTTTTAACAATTAAAAAGAAAAAAAAAAGAGAAGGAATCTTGTAAATTGCTTTATTTTTTTTTCCCAAGTTAATTCTTATTTAGTATTTTGTATGTATGTGTATTGGGGGAGGGGATAGTAGCAGAGACTATGATTTATGATTAAGCATCAAATTCTTGAATCTTATTTCAGTAATGATTCATTTTTGTAAAAGCATTCATATATTGAATATCCATTTGGCTAATTATCAATAGGATGATATATTCATAATTTATGCTGTTAGCTAAAATGTTGAGAATGTTCTGAATGTTGCATGCCTAAGGAACTCACATTGCAGCTAAAATGTGATATTGCTGCATTAAGATAGATCAGATGTAATGCTTGCAGATGGATCAAATTGCAATGTTTCTCTTGCATTATATAGAAAAAGGTGATCTAAAGCATAAGAAATATGCAAAATTATTTTAAGAATTGTAATTTTAAAAGCTAATCTGTAACTTGTGAAATTATTTATGAAAAAAATTTGCAATGGTAAGAACTAGGAAAAGCTTTTGATTTTTTTGCATAAATTAAATATTATGAATTATTTTATTTGTTAATAGTTTTCTTCTTTCATCTAATTTTCTTCTATTTACCCTTTTAGGCTGATGAGTTTAATTAGTCATCAGAAATTTTTGGAAGCTAAAAAACTTGCTGAAATCTCCAATATAGATTCAGAGGTTAGTATTGCTTATATTGTCATATATATTCGCCTGTATTGTCATTTCACAAATTTGTTATACATTTACACTTTTTGCCTTTATTCAGTGATACTACGCCATCAGAAAAATCGGAAAAATATAGGGAATTTGAAAATCAGCAGAGAAAATCGGAAAAATGCTGGAAAATTTGAAAATTTTCATAAAAACTACGAAAATACAGGAAATTTTTTCTTAGTTATTTTTTTCCCATCTAAAAAATGCCGATCTCTAAAGACTACAAGAATAAAATATTGTATTCATAGCTTCCGAAAACGAAGCAATACTATTCGTGATTGTGTAATGTGGAAATTCACCCCTTTTTATACACTCTTCCCCTTTTTTTTCTCTATAGATCATTCCAGTTTCAATTTGCAAGACATTCTTTTTCCATAAGATTTCCAAACTGCAAACTAATGGCTGTGCGCATGACTTCTGTTACTGCATGAAAAAATAGAATACATTTCTATGGTGCGAGCATTCAATCTGCGGAAGCAGCGCTGTGGTGTTTAGTGCACCACAGCGGTAGTTTGTTGAATGGTTTGTTTATTTGAGAACATAGCTTATCCATATTATTCTTAGCATCCAGCTTATTCAAAGTAGATTAGAGATTTTTTTTTAAACAATGAGCTGCTTAAAATCCACATTAATATAAATTGGATGGATAAAAAAAAAAAAATCAGTCTTGATTTTGCTGAATGAATTTGAAGAGTATTGCAAATTCCATTTATTGCATACTGATATATTGAAAATATTTTCACATTTGTTCATTGAAAATTAAATAAAAACAAAAAAATGTACATTAGGCAGTACAAAAATATGGTATCTTATTTGTTAAGAATTAGTACCATGAAACTGATGACTGAAAAATCTGCAGACGTTGCTGAAATTGATACCTGAATGCCCAAATACCTTTATTGGAAAAATATGAATAAATAAAAAAAGTAATTTTGCTTTATAATGTTTTTTTTAAAGTAATCATTAAATTATTTGTATCATGACAACAAAAATATTTTGTTTTATTTTTCCTGAATCCTACATTTTGTGTGGCTTACAGTTAAAGAGCATGAGAGGTAATATATTGCCCTGCCTTTAATATGTAAATTTTTTGTATTAATTTTAGATAATAAAGATATTTTTTTCTTTATGTAAATATATTATTTTGAATATTGTTAAATTGTTATTTTTCCACTGCTTAAAATCATATTTCATTGTAACTAGCACATAAGTGCTGTTTACGTATTTCTTTATATCTTGAATATTCATACAAGGAAAATATAGGGAATTTTTTATCCAGTTTTGAGTGGCAACCCTGTTTATATGTATTTTGCCAATGATATAGCTTTTGTCCTTTTTGTTCTTTTTTGATATTCTCATATTCGTTTCCTCATTAGCAATTTTTCTAATTATTTGTAATTGAACTATTTTGGTTTCATTTGTCAGTTTATTGATCCTTGAAAAATTTCCCTAAGAAATATGTTATTATCTTTTTAACTTCTAGTTACTGAAAATGTATTAGGAAGGATTTTTTATTAGAAAGTTACTTGTTCATCTTTTCAATTTCCAGTGAAATTTTATTCTCTATTCTATTATGAATGATGTAAGGGAGAACAAGCCATGATCCATGTGATAATAATATCAACTAGCTTTTAAGTCATATTGCCTTGGCCTTTTACATTATAATGGAGCCTTTCTTAATGATCATAATTCTTTTCTGATTCTTATCCATAATGTGAAACAGTCATTAATGAAGAAATTTTTTCCATATAAATCCATGTAAAATAAGACAATATATATCATTAAAAAAAAGTTATTTTTTAAATTATGTAATTTATTTCTAATGCATGCTTTTTCTTTTTCCCAAGAGAAAATTATCTAAAGACATTTCAATATTTGACAAAAATGAGACACAGCACTATTGTCTAATGAATTTGTAATGTGATTAGTGCTTTATTAAGGGGATGCTTCTCAATGTATGACATAATAATTTTCCACTCTTTCATCAACTCCCTTATTTTACTGGATGGTCTGTTGAATTTATTATCAATAAACCGTCTCCTGATGAAATCTGTTTGCAGCTTTTTGCTGTGACACAATATACAGACTTGTCAGTTCTTCGGTAATTCTGGCTATGTTCTCATTTATGTAGCTTTTATCCATCTCTGACCCATAATCTTGATTAGGGACAGAATCTCTTAAGGCTCTATAGGCACTTGCTGAAATGCCTCATAATCGTGTTCAATTATGCTATCCAATATAAACTTCTTCATTGCTATATAAGGATTATCTTCAAACAAGCCCTCGGTGCAGACTGATACAGTGGCATATGATGTTACAGTATCACTTCCCCACTCATTCTGTGAAACATCGTTTGTGAAGCAAGTAATTTTTTTTTTCATTTTGTTTTGCTCATTGTGTGAATTTCTTATAATGCTTTATAATTATGGATTGTAGCTTTATCAACTTTAATCTTCTCTAGAAGTCATTCCATGTACCTTTTTTCTCCCTAAACAAAGTTTTAAATTTCAGTTGGAAGTTTCTGAGCAACTGAAATCCTTAACAGGCAAGACTCCCTGCTTCGATTAAAGCCTGCACTTAAACAAATTTATAGAATTTTGCTTTTTTCAAATATGAATTATTCTTTTTAAACTTTTGTTGATTAGACTAAATTTGATCTTTTTATTGATTTTCAGTTCCAGTAATGCAATTTTAATTTTATGGTATATTTTAAATTACATTTTCAATATGTAAAAACTGATTTTGGTACTTGGCATTTTTTTAAATGTCTCAAACATTACTACAATTGAATCATTTTGATTCACCTCTTTATTTTTTTAAACTAGATCATCTTTAAAGGAGGCCCTTTGTTGCAATACCCTTTCTTATGTGATTTTTTATTCTTGAAAATTGACCTCAAAATGTCATCATCTATTAAAAAAATTTAATCCAATTGATGGAATATTTCACACCACTTTTACTTCTTGATCTTTTACTTCTTGATATACTTTATGTTCTATTTGCTTTGCTATTATAAGGTTGTGCAATTTCTCATTTTAACATTTATCCATTATTTTAAAAAATGTATTAAAATTAATTTATGAAGTTCTTCCCTGCATTTTATTCATTCTTGATGTGTATAAAAAAAATTTGGTGAGATTTTTTTATCATTACTTATCCACTTTAATAGCATCTTTACTGTATCTCTGGTGATTAACTGAGCAATGTTATGCATCAATAAGCTAAGCAAATAAGTAACTTGGCTATTTCTGGTATATCAACTTTTTGACCAAGTGTTAAAATTTAATTAAATATAAATTTAAAAAAAATTCTTCATGACTAAGTTTTTCACCAAATGATGGAAATTCTAATTTTGGCTTCATTTGTGTACTACAATGCTATTTTGATTTCTGATAGAATTTACAAACCTATTTTCTACTTTCATATATAATTTTTGCAATTCAAACTCTCTCATTCTTTTATTATTTATATAAGCCTTATATAAAAGCTTTATAAATGCTTATTTTTTCTTTTTAAAGATTGAAAAAAAAATTATCTCCCTGTTAAATTTAATGAATTGTTTGAAGAAATTTTTATTGTGTTGTTGGATCTTTTGTTACTGGTAGAATATCATTGATTCTAGATGTCGTTGAAAAAGATTTTTTTAAATATATTTTTGTTTCCTTTTGCTTATTTTGGTATGGAAAAAAATCATTATTTTATGTATTAATAAAAGTGAGATTTATTTTTAACTGATTTCTGCTCATAGTTACCGCTTTAGAGAGCTTTTTTAATATTTCTACATCATTATTAGTGAATTATTTAAGTATTTTTACCACAAGTAATATGATCTAAGTATGTCATTGTGAGACTTCCATTCTATGGAGACATATTTTCAACTTTACCTTAAAGTAAATACCGAGATGTGCATTCTTTAAGGATGGAAGAATAGTTGGTATGATTTTGAATTTACAACTAAGTTTAATGCTAAATGCTTGTTGAAATTGTAAAATTTTGATGCTTAGTGAAGTTTGGTTCTAGACATATAGAGATATTTCCAGAAATTGTGATTCCCCCATCTTGTCAAATTATAACAATTATTCTTAAGTTTAAATTTGAAAATTGCCCAAGCTGTTGAATGCATTAACATCTAGTGAGCTCAGCAGTGTCGATTTTTTAATAATATAATTCATCTTCTATTGCTATTTGGATTTGAGTTATGTAAACATGCTTCACACATTTGAATATGTGACTTTTACTGTAAATTAAATTATTATTCTGAAGCATCATTTGCTCCTTTTCCCTAATGAAATATTGTACAACTGTACAGCTATATATAATATACACATCTTTTATATCTTCAATAAATTTGTTATACATTTTTACTTTGCCCTTTTTTTACATTTTATTGTTTTTGCCAATTTTTTTAGTGAAATGTTGATGTCTCATATTATTTTCATACTAAGTAATTTGTCTTAGTGATTGTTGTTACTGAAATATTTTTAATTATAATTTTGTAAGTATGACTTAGAAATATTTTAGATCATAAAGTTTTATTCTTAGGTCATCTACAGAACAAAAGTCAGTTGTATCTTAAACAATCTTTCAAGGAATAAGTATGGAAATTTGCTTCAGCCAGAATTAGACAAACTTTGGAATGAGTTTGACGAATCTTTTAAGCACATTACAGTAATTATAGCATTTGATATTTCTTTTTTTTAAAATTGAATTCTTTTCCTTACATTTTAAGAGCTAAATTGTTACCTGTTGTTATTACTATCTAAAGTTATATTTTGTTAATTTTATTATCCTTATTTCAACTTTTATTATTGTTGTCTTTATAAAATATTTTTATAAGATTAATAAATATGTGAATTAAAAAAAATTATTCTGTAGGATGTGAGTTTTGTTCAGTCAGTTCTTTTGTGCCCATTACCAGATGAAAATTCTCTGAAGAAAGTACTGTTTTGTGTCAAAAACTGGGTAATAATTTATTTTTTGTATGATAAAACCTCTTTGAATATTTCAGACTAGTTGCTGATCTCTAAACTTTAAATATATCTTGGTATGATATTTCACAATTCAGTTTTTTTTTTAATGCTATGTTTTTAACTCATTGTTGACAAGTTATTGCGTTGGATGTGAATATTGCTAAAATTTCAGCCTTTTTCTTTTATATATCTTGTACTATAAATAAAGTAAAAGTGTAAACTTGGAATGAAAACATTGAATTTTATTTAAGTTTGGATTAAAAATAGATGCTTTTAGGTGATCTTTTAAACAAAGTTTTTCTATTACATATAATAAATTATTTACATTTTATAAAAAATTTTGAATTTCATCTAAAAAGAACGTGCAGCAGATTTTATTAAACTGTTAAGAGCATTTATTTGGTAAAATTTTTAAAAATGTATATCTGTATTATTATCTGTATTTGAGATATTTTTTTACAAAAATCTTCAGGTTATTGAGGCATTTAGAATAGCAAATGACTCTATGAAGATATTCAACATAATCTTCTATTAAGGGAATCCTTACAGAATGATTTAGGAATTGAATGGTTTTAAGCAAATGCTAAATATTTTATATCGATATTGTTGATTTTTCCCCCCTGAAAAGTTTGCTTTAATGTTCATAAATTTTTGCAGTTTTTGTTTTAACATTATTCATGATTTATTTTATGCTAGTAATTTCTTAAGATTGTTTAATATGGGAACATATGTAATGTATTTTTATTTTAATAATCAACTCATTTTGAATATTAACTGAAATGAAGTTTCTAAATCAATACTGAACTTAGTTATGTAACTTTTATACTTACACACTTGCATATGGTGAAAATTAATGTTTGCCAGTGCGGCAAAATTCAAATTTTGAGGTGTTGAAAACTAAGCAAAAATTTCTTAACAAACTAAAAATTGTAGAATCTGACCTACCTTATTGTTCTGTATGGTTATTTTGAACCATATTATCTCTTTCTATATAAAGCACTAATGTATATGACTCAAAAATAGCTTTTAAAAATAGCCCGTTTTAAATGTATATTTATTTCTATTAATAAAAGGCATACAGATTTACCATATATGATGACATGAGTATGTGATAGAGAAATAGTGTGGATTTTTTAAAATCAACTCAAAGTACATTTAAATGTTTGTAGCCTTAGTGCTTTTATCTCCTTATCACCAGTGACTTATTTCTTTTATTGATTTGAAATACCATTCATATTTTTGAGGATTGGTATGAAACAAAGATCATGCTGTTTAAAATGACATGCAGTTCGCCTTATTTTTATTTTAAAAAAATAAGCAGTGCAGGAATGGCATCTTTATGTATTCTGACTCTACTACTTTTTTCTAGAACACTGCCTTTGACTTTTTAGTTTTTCTTAATTTTCAGGAGCTGTTGAATACACATTTTAAAAATCCACTTTCTGTTTTCTTGACAAAATTGACATTCATTATTTTATAATTGAATATATGCTGAACTTTTAAGACCCCCAAAACTTTTATTTTTGTCAAGAAAGCAGACTATTTAGATATTATTATTGAAATAATATGTAGTGATTATTGAAATAGTCTTGAAAATTTAGTTTCATTTAGGAACTGCTGAAATTTATTCTTTTTTTCTTCTATATAATATAAAACTATATTAAATTTTAGTATGTAAGTCAATTGTCCCATTTTTAAAATAACTGTAAAATATATTTTTTCTAATTTTTTTAATGTATTAACTTTCACAAATATTTCTTTTTCAGGTGATTAGTCATAGTGACATCAGAGATACTCAAAAGATAATTTCAAAGGTAATGAGTTAAAAACATGTAAAGTATCAATTTTATTTCGTACAGTTTTACCTTAAAATAATAAAACAGTTAAATTAATTTTATTTAATATTTTAGAATAATAAAAATACAATTATTTTCAGAATATTTTTAACCATGATATTTCATTAATTAAAAACATTTCTCATTAGTTATTGCACTTTATCATTCATATTTCATGCTGATTGATAATGCTTTGAAATTAAATATGGAGAAAAAATGCAATTTTCAATTTTCATTGTAGTCAGATTAGCATTTCCTTTTTTTTTGTTTTTTGTTTATAAGGCTTCGTAGTGAGATGACTCATAGCACCTGATTAATCGTATATTGTTCAGACTCAAAGTCAATTATATCATTATAATATAGAATTTCATTGTTAATCTTTCTGTAATTATTATTTTTTTGTATATTAGTAAATTAAGAATGTCATTGATATTTTTCTATACATTCTCTGTACAATAGAAATCTTAAAAAAAAGTTACCTGTGTTGTTCAAAAATGCATGAATATTGATAAAAAAATTTAGACATGCAGTAAAATAATTCAGGTTGTAAAAAGTGACAGGAATAAACTTGAAGATTACTCAAATAAGATAACCAAATAATTAAATATTGACCATACATCCTTCTCAAAAGCATTTAAATCAATAATTTGAAAAATTTGTTTTACTTTTAACCAGAACAATTTTCTATTGCTTCACAATAAATTTTACATTTATTGTGAAGCAATAGACAATAATTTTACATTTTCTTACTGTTAAGCAAAATGAAATAAAGGCCTTTTAATAGTTTTACACAAATAATTCAATCAACTGTTAGTATTGTATTAATGAATTGTTAGATATTATTGTTTGAATACAGAGATATTGGCAATTTTTGTAGCAACATAGAAGAGAAACATGTGTTATTTTATGATAATGCTATCAGAGTTGACAGGTATTAAAATTCAACAACATATCTTTGATTTCTAACAAAATGTTATTTTTTGAAAAAGTTTTATGAATTTGAAATATCTAAAGACATTGCCATTAAATTGAATTTGGAATTACAGATCTTTAAAATATGAGTAATAGATAAAAAATTAAATGTATCAATGAAAAGGGTAATTTTTGATTTTTAATAATTTTCATTTGTTATCTGTATATAAAAAGTTTGTATCTTTTCAACATTTTTTGAAATTAAATAAATTTTAAAGTCACATTTATTTTTTTTATGACAGGTTAATCAGATCCTTAGTAAATTGGCTACCTATGAAATAATATGCAGTAGTGCTCATTTATGGTAAATTATATTATTTTATGTGTTTATTATTAAAACTAATAATGAATTTATATTTTAATTACAAATAATGCATTATTAAATAATTTAACCAGTATAAATTTCTACTTAAATTAGTATTTATTTTTTAAATTAACATTTTGTGCAAACATTTGTTTACTAACATATTTATTACTTGTTTCAAATTGTAATTTTTAAAATTCTGTGGATTGCATAAAATTTTCTTTTAAATATTTTGAAAATTTCTGTTTCTATTAAAACCTGATTTATCTATTCTACTTTTCTAAAGCTCTAAGATTTGACACATTTTTTAAAATCACAATTTTTTTGCTCCATTTTGAGCATCATATTAATACAATCTGGGGACAGAATCCGACATTTTGTGCCAAGCATGTGCATAATCGCCGATTTCATGCATTCATTTCTGTGCATCTGAAGCCTAAGTCACCAAAACAATTATAGGAATAGCAACCCAGGATAGCTTTCTTTCTACTGTGACTTTTTGGAATTTCATTACAATAAGAAGAGCAATAAGTGATGATTTTAACTAACAACAATTTTAATAAAGTTCTAAAAGATCGGTTTTCATTTTTCAAAGAACATGAAGAGGTAATAATTTTGGTTTTACCTACTCTTCCAACCTTTCTTTGTCATTGTTAAAAATGATAATAATTTTCTATCGCCACAGTAATGTAAAGAAATAATTTTCAATCAATTAAAATTATTTTTGGGAGAATATGAAAAAGCAAACACTCGTTGCAAGAAAGATGATTTATGATAGCATTCAAGCAAAAGGTGGAATAAGTAATTTTGAAGTATCAAAGCAATTAAATGATTTTGTATGAAGAATTCTCATTGCAAGAAGAATAATCTGAATAGTATAAAGAAGAGAAATGAAAGGAAGGAAGTGAAAATTTGAAAAGAAAAAGGAGATTAGTATTAGTTTTAAAAATTAAGAGCAAATTGAAAGTTTAGTGAAGTCAAATTTAGTTAATTAATCTTTTCTGCAGAATTGTAATGGAAAGCAAGCATGATCTGGCATAATCATATTATGATTTAGGCTTAATAATTGGAATATTAAACTTCTTTGAATTGCCACAGAGTTGCACCCATTGTTGGAGTAGATTGCTTCAAAAGATTTAATTTCTAATAATCACGAAAATTCACAAAAAACAAAATCACTCACTACAAAAAAAGAATCCCACTTTTCAAAATAGCAAATATCAAGAATCTATTGGCGATGTCCCCACCATGTTTTCCCTTAATCCATGGCTCAAAATTTGAAGAGAAGGTATCATAACTGCACATCTTTTAACTCGGATGATCATAACTCCAGCTCTGTTGAATAGATTTGATCTACACAATGATCCTCACTTCCAATCTTGAAACCTTGAAAGCAATGTTGAACATATAATCTTGTTTTGTTCCAAATACGAAATTCATAGGTCAAATCTTTTTGCAAAATTTAATATTGATCTTCATTCTTGTTCTTCAATCAAAATGTTTATTTAAAAGGTTTTTTCTAACAAGCAGTATCTTCGAATCCTTCTCCAATCTCTGAAGTTTTTAATATCTATTGAATGCACTTCTTTGGCATTAGAGAATAAAGGCCTTTGTTGCCAAAAATCCCATTTCAATCAATCAATCAATTCACATTCACATTTATAATACTATCAAGTGCTTATCAGGATTTTTTTTATTTTTTGCTTCTTACTTATCAGGAATTTCCCCTGTTGCAGGCAGGGCCTTCTTTTCATTAAATCCAATCTTAATTAAAAAATGCTGTACTTATCCACTGTGATTTATTCTGATTTTTGTTGTTTAACGTAAGACAACTGTACCTTTTTTCTGTACTTTTTGCTGTTTCCTTATCTGTAGGAGATGAATAATCATCATAATAATTTAACTTTTTTTTGGACAAATTAACCCATTATAATTAGTTATTATAGTTTAAATTCTGAGAATTTGCTTGATTGTTGTAAAATGTGTATACTTCATATAAGATCATATAAAAAGTATTGATTGTAAAAATTCCTTTACAGCTTCCTTCTTTGAGGTTTTCCAATATTTGCATGCATGTATGTTCAAAAAGTAAAGTATTTGCATTTACAAGGGAATCTCTAGAAAATCTTAGTTTTTTCAGTTATATTTTTCTATTTATATATAAAAAATATAATAATTATGTTTATTCTATCCATTGTCTTATGTTTAAAAAAACCAAGAATGAAAAGTATAGTGAAACAAATTAGGAGCAAATGAGCTTGTAGCCAAGCTATCTTTTATTTTGGAAGGTGAAAGGATTTCTTTGATTGTTGGGAGAGAAAAAATGCCCTCTTGCAGATCCTTTTTTCCAGTTTTTAAACATTTTAAAATGTTCTTAGTATTTTTAATGCATAGAGAATATTTATTTTGTATTCTATATTATGTAGATTTTCAGAAGAGGAGAAAAAAATATTTTAATTTAATTTAAAATCTCTCCTCTATCTAATATTGTATTCATGCTTTTAAAAGTCACTGGATCTTTATATTTCAGCTTGAATTTAAAAGATTTCTTAAATAAAGATTTGCTGAATTATATGATATCAGAACTTCAAAATGGAGATCTTCAAATAGCTTGCCTTATATGGCAAAGGCATAAGGCAAGTGTGATTAATTAGTCGACTTTTAAAATTGATTTGTTGGATTTTTTAAATAATTAGTTTATTTGATTAATTGAATTTTTTAAGACTATTTAAGCAAAAAAGTTTTATATATTAAGTAAATCAAATGATTCTCTTACTACATATAGTTGTAATTAATTAATGAATAATGATATAAGAATAAAATTTATCTAAAAAAAAGACTCAAAATCTGCATTACTTTGTTATGTCATATGAAATGCTCTCTATATTATTATGACAGAATGTCATTTCTCCAACATGCTGAACTCCTTTTGTATAAAAGGCAATTTTTCTTATGACATTGTGCATGTGTTGGATTATTGTATTGGAATTGATGAAAAAATTGATTTAAACTTTCTTTTACTAGGCTCTATAAATGTTTCATGTAATAATTCATGCAATAATTTTTATCCTTTATAATGCAGTCATTTTGACTTTTTTGTGTTATTTTGAATTTAAGTAAATATGTTTTTCTTTTTGGTATAAATTGAATGTTTTTGTTGATTTAATTATTTATTCAATGTTTTCAAAATATTATAAACTGCGCATTTAATAGCATAAGATTGTTTTGATTATATTACTTTAATCACAATATATTACATGATTTTTTTAACTTTCTAGTATACAAATAAAAAAAATATATAATTATCATTAAAAACTTTAACCTTCAGATTTTGATATACTCTGTATGTTTCAGACTTCCCTCAGTTAGAGAAACTTATTTTTGGAATTTCTATCTGTAAACATGACAATAATGATAATAATAAAAAGTTATAGACAGATGAAATTTGATATGAACCTTTATACCAAATTTGTAGATTTCTGTCGAATATAGAATGAAATATTGAATATGAAATACATTCATAAGAAATATATGCCTGTTCAAGTGAATAAAATCTTAAGAGCTTCATGGATAAAATTTGATACATAGCTTCAGTATCTAAAATGCAGATCTTTATAAAATTTATATCAAATCTCTGAACAGGTTGATTGCACATTTACATGCATGTAAACATTATAATTAAAAAATGCAACAATTGATAAACAAAATTTTGATATGTGATAGGTTATTAAAATTATATACTTTGCTAGATTTTGGTTTCAGAAAGTTGAAAAAAAATGTTCGAGATATGATTAATTTAATTTAAAATATATATCTAAATAATTAAGACCTTAGTGGCTAAAATGGTTACATACTGTATTCAATATGAAATACAGCTCTGCTTTTAAATAATTTTTAAGTTGTTATTTATATACTATCAATTTTTAAATTTTAATTATTAACTATAAAATTCTGAGAAAACTTGTGAATATCTGCTGACATTCTGCATTGGCAGTGTGCTTTCCCGACTTGTACTTTAATTTTCTTTTGTGTTTTAAAATGATTGATTTTGATTATGTAATTGTTATTTGCTTAATTGTGTCATGTAATATTTTTCTGATAAAAATAATAAAAATATTTAATTATTGGTAGCATTTTTATAATGAGTGAATAGCTAAGAAGCTATTTTTTTAATTGATAATTTTGACTTATAAAAAATGGGAATGAATTTAAATAAATGTAATATTATTTTAATATCAATATAGAAGTTTATTCACTGAAAGATTATTTTTTTTTGTAACCAAATTTATTTTTATCATTATTAATTGATTCTTGAGTATAAATTAGATTTAATTTCGTTACTGATTCTACTAAGACTATGTAAAATATTATAAACTTTATGCAATTAGAATTTTTGGAAGAACTTTTATACTGTTAGAAGGCTAAACATTTGTCAGCATATTAAACAACAACAAAAGAATTGCTTAAAATAATCATGGCTTAAAAATAATTGTAATCATTTCGTCTTTATTATTGATGTGTTTTGCTTACTTTTATAGTATGTTAATTAGTTTTTCATCTTAAACAAATATTTAATTATTTTTTTATAAAACTATTTTTTGACTATTCTATTGTGTAATTTTTGAAGCAAATTGGTGTTAAATAATCAACACTATCCTCTTGCACCATTAAAATCCAAGTAATCCAATCCAATCTAATCTGAAACAATATTTGCCTGAAAAGAGCTTATTTGAATTCTCTGTGATGAAATATTGACTGGAATTCTAATTCAATTGTCCTTCTACCATTTAACAGACATACTCAAATCTCAAAGTTTGAATATAATGTAAAAATTCCTTCACTCCAAATTATGATAAGACATAGCAATTTTTATACCTTATTATCGTCTGTGTTTTTTCTGTAGGCAGTTCAAGGACACATTTTCTGCTGCATTACTGGTACCAGACAACTAATAACGAGGTAGAAAATATGACCTTGAACTGCCTACAGAAAATACACAAACTGTAGGATTGTGTAAAATGATTTACGATACGATATTAATGGAATTCATATTCCATGTAAAGAAATGAAAAATAAATAGAATAATAATAATAATAAAAAAAAACCTTGAATAATGTAAATTATTTTACCTGAATATTTCAAAAGTAAGATTATAGAAAAGCTCTGTAATATTAACAACTTGAATCCAAATGATTCCTATCATAGCATTTTATCATTAATCATATTAATTCAAATTGACATGATGTATCCTTATTTGTATGTATGTGAAATATGACTTTTGTTCAACATTCTATTGAATTGCAAATTCATCGAAAAATTGCATTGTCCTTGTAAAGTTACTGTAGGTATTCAAAATGAAGTTTTTTGATCTGATATGTTTTTTACAGAATGTAAAAACTAAATATTGTATATAAACAGATTTCATTTTCTTTTTACAGGATTATTTTCTGACATCTTTAAATGATGAAACGATTGAGCAGATTTTAACAGCCATTCCAGATTCTTTATCTTCTTGCCATTTAATTCCATTCTTATGTGAAGATTTTTTGCCATTTTTGTTCTCAAAAATTCCTAGCTGCATTGTAAGTTTTTAAAATGCCACACTGTTTCATTTTCTACCATATCAAAATCAATAAAACTACTCTGTTTCCTTGAAAAGTGATATTGAATTTACATCCAATTATCAATTCAATTTTGAATGCTCTAAAATCTCTTCATTTGCTGTTAGTATTAATGCTGAATAATTTAAAGTTATTTTTTATGATAATTATTTATTATGTTAGAAATAATTTTTCGATTATTTACAGATCTACTTTTGCTCTTGTACTCTTAATTTATTTTTGTATATTTTTAACATAATTATTTTTTTTTCTGTTATGAAAGTGTTCCCAATTCTGTATTTTTTACTTTATTATTAGTCATTCAGATATTGAAAATGTGGTTCTTATATCTGATATATTTTTGTATTTAGCTTTTCAAAGCATTGTGAACTGTGTGCTTAGCATATCATATTCAGTGGCTATCTTTGTATTATGAAATTCAAATTTCATTAGTATATCTCTTAATTGTACTAATGACTTATCATCTTAAAATCAATATTTTAATACACCATACATCTTGCTAGCAGCATTCGTTCCCCTATTATTTTCATCTAATTATATATGCAACTTGTTTATCTATCTCAGTTAGTTCTATTCTCAGACTGATGTGGTTTAAAAAATCATCAGTCTGTTTCAAATATTGATAGACTAACAAGCTCTTAAGCAACTTTGCACATTAAATTGTATTATTTTTCATTTCAGCATTGTTAACTATGGACAAGCTAATTGTTGGAGGTTTAACTTTAAGTGAAATATAGATGTGATTTAGTTTCTTCGCAGAGTTAATTTTTCTCAAATATTTGAGGTTAAGTTCAAACTTCATCTAAAAGTGAAATAATGTCACACATCTTGATCATCTGAGCAGACATACTGCCTTTTAAAAATGCAGAAGCTACCTTATTTAATACTAGCCGCCTTTGGCGACCAGCCGGTTCGCCAGTCTTAATGTTCGTTTAAATTTTAATAATTAAATTTTTTATGCAATTCCTACTTTAATAGATTCTTCATCAAAATATTTTAAAAATTCAAATTTTGATAGTCATATAATTCACTCATAATATTATAAAGGCCTTCAGTCATAACGTAATATGTATCTCTCTAATTTTCTGTTAGCTCTCGTAGAATTAATGCTTTAAATTAAAGTGGAAAGAATTAATCTGCAAGTAATATAATAATATTTTTTTACTGAAACAAAGCATTTTTTTATAATATGATTACTGATAACAGAGTCACTGAGCATTTAAACCTTATAGGCACTAAAGAATATCTTTCTTAATTTATGTTATTTCTCAAGAATTTGTCAACAAAATTTTCTACAGATTCATCATGAACAGATCGGTTAATTAACAATGTTTAATTTTAAATGTATCAAACACTAAGAAAATAAACAGATTCGTTTAAATTAATTGGTCGAAAACAGGTTTAAAAAACTACTTAAAAAACGATGTACTTAAAAACTATAAGCATATACAAAAAATATATAACTAACATAAATACAATTTAATTACAAAAGCATGAAACTAACCTAAAAATAATTAAATTCAAGAATCATCCGTTGATAATATTGTCAACAATCAGAACACAATGCGCATGCGTGAATTTTCAACGTCAGTTACGGTAACGCAAATGCGTGAATTTTTCTACGCCAGTTGGGGTAACACTATGCAGATTAGAAATTTTTAATTTCCTTTATTCTGTGTTATTTTAATTCAAAAGTACTTCAGAATGAATCTGAAAGACCGATTAATTAACAATGTTAAATTTTAAATTGCATAAAACATTAAGAAAATAAACAGAATCGTTTGAAATAATCGGCCGAAAAATGTTAACCCTAGCCTCATTACTGTTGGAAAAAAAACCGAAGCCTTACTCATTTGGCGTTGGGGAAAATGAAAAGATTTTTTTTGCAGGAAAGTTAGTTTTTAATTAATAATTAAAATTCTAATTAAAATTTCAAAAAAAAGGGACCCCAGGTTCACATTCCTGACCTCCAAGGTATACACATACCAAATTTGGTAGCTGTAGGTCAAATGATCTTTTTTGTAGAGTGCCAACACACAAACACACACATTGAGCTTTATATAAATATATAGATTATTGGATATTACTGAGAATATTAAATATTAATTAGGTATTCAAAAGATCTTTAACAAACTACATAATCATGTGACACAGATCTGAGAATTTTTGGCATCACTCAAATCTAGTAACTTGCTGAATTTGATTTGACTGCTGGAGATTTCCATCCAAACAAAATGCAGATGTAAACCAGTCTTTTTAAAATGTTCTCAGAAAGCCAACCTATTTACTTGTATTAAGAGCTAAATTAGGACTCTCGAGTATTATTCATATACTCTAAGTCACTTTGATTAGTAAAAGCTATTTTTATTATTATTCCTTAATTTATACACTTGGTTAGTTATGATAGTCCAAGTGGAATGTCACAATGACTTTATCTTATTATTTTTTTATTTACTCTAACTACAAAAATCCAAACAACAAACATTAGGCTGTAACATTTTTTAATGCCTCCCCCTCAAAAGAAAAAAAAAAAGCCAAGAAGAAAAAGTTTAATATCTTTGATTGTTAGAGGCGAGGGATTTAAAAATAAAATTTGCAAATAGTGAAGATTAGTTTGTTAAGTTAGTTAATTGACCTGCTATAAAATATTTTGTTTTAGTTTAGTTTAAAATAGTTTTTTTTTTAGTTTAGTTTAAGATAAAGAAAACAAATTAAATGGATTAATTTTTAATTCATGTCTCTATGTCCAGTTTCAAGTTTCCTTTTTGATTTTGATTGCATTATATCTGTATCATTATTTTAGGCTTGCAGTATAATTTCTTTGATTCCCAAACTTAAAATGATTTGCTAGATATTGCAAAATTTTGAATTTGTTATATAATTTATACGAAACTGTCACTTTGTTTCTAAATTTTAATCTATATTTTTACTGAACATGCTTTTCTAATATCCTTGTTTAAATTTATAAAATGGAAAATTTTCCAATTGGATCTTTGTTATAAATAGAAAAATTTATATGAATTGTTTTTAATGAAGTATTTATCATTTAAATACTTCATAAAATTATATATTTTTAAAATTTTTGATTTTAAAATATATGAATTATCAGAATTTTTATTTACATTTTAGGACATAGTAGCAGAATGGTTGAGCCATCGAGTGTACTTGATAGAATTTTCTGAAAAAGTTAGTCACTATTTGCTTTGAAAATTACTTAAACATACTTTTTGAAACATGAAACATTTTAGAACAAAAATTATTAGATTTCTATTAGTGCCTAAAAAAAAAATGAATTGTTTGATTAATATATTAAAGTAGTCTTACTGGCTAATTTAAAGATGATGGTACCATATTAAAAATTGAGATTTCAATTCATTTTATCTAAAATTAAATGCAGCAAGATTTATATTACAGCCAGAAAGGACAGTAAATTGTTATATTTAACATTTAGTAGTTTTAATAAATAATGCATAATTAATAAGCTAATTTTTATAAATAAAGTATAAACTTAATTAATTTATCATGCTATGATTTCAATAAATAAATAATATTATAAACTATAACATTTCAGAATTAGTAGTACAATTGATATTCATTGCATTTAATTTTTAAAAGGTAATTTATTATTATTATTTTTATAATGCTATAATTGAAAATTCTTCTGCTGCTGAAAATAATTATTGTGTTATTTGGAAACATTCTGTACTCAAATTTCTTCCTCATCAAAAGTGATTTTTTTTTATCAGACTATTTCTATGAAATCAATAATTCAGTTTAACACTGAAATGGACATTTGCTGTTATCGTGTTTTAATAGCAGTTTGGAATTAATTTGATTCCTGCATTGATTTCATTCTTTTTTGCAATAGTTGGATTATTTTAAAAACGTGAACTAATTGGAATAAATTTTATAGAACTTTTTAGACAAAATATTCATAATATTTATGTGAAAGAAATTTGTCACTAAATGCAATGCATCAGTACAACCACATCTTTGAAATGTAATTCATTGACCTACAACAATATTTTGCCTATTTACCTTTTAAATGGGCTAAAGGAAATTATTAGATTGAGAGAAAAGGTGAATCATGCAGAATAAAATAGCATTTGTGAATGAAGCACAATTTTTTTTTTTTTTTTTTGATGAGTGATGAATAAATTGTATATTGCCACAATAAACAGGCATGGACATTTTTGATTCAATTCTTTGTATCAACTTTCTTACAAAAAAGATATATTGATTGCTCACTTCTAAACTTTTTTCTTTACTTCAGTGAATTTATAGTTGAAGTCGTATAATTTATATATATATAAAAAAAAAACTAATAAGTGAAATGGAGAAGTAGACTACATGAGCAATGTTTGATCCTGTTATGGCTCAAAATCTATAGATGGTGTATTAAAAAGAGATTTTTTCCCCTTATAGTAATGGGATTTTATTGAGGCCTGGGATTGAATTACTATGATTCTATGTTTCTATTCCTGGATTAACTTAAATTCCTAGATTAACTCACTGACAAAATGATTTTTAACTTGAAATATGCTTGAAGAATGGAAATCAACAAAAGTTTTGAGTTTCAGTGAGTTAATTATTAATAAGTTCTAAAAAATTTCATAATTAGAGGGATTAAATTATTTGTACTTTTTTTTTTTAATCTTTATGTTTGGATTTTGTACTACTCAAGTTATAGGCATTTTTTTTTCATCATAGAATTATATACAGAAATAAACTTCAAGTTTGCTTTGAGTTTTTAAAAATTTTCTTATATTAATAAATTTGTAATTTTTAAAAAAGGATCTTTGGCCTGAGAATGGAATGGCTTTAGTTGCTGGTTTTCTTAATGTGATTAAAAGTTTGCACCGAAAGAGAAAGGGTGAAACAAGTTTCTCTGGAAGTTTATCTTTTTCTTCAATTCATGTAAGTTACTTTATTATTACACTTAAATGTTATTATTATTTTTTTTATTTCAGACCTTTTATGTGATGATTCATGTTCTCCTTTCTCTTTAAAGATTAATTTTATTTTATAAATGTTTTAAGATATTCTGTGGCAACTATTATTATTTCACAGTTAACTTGTTATTTATTTTCAAAAAAGGAAAATATTTTTTTTCACCTTATTCTAAAGATTATTATAATGTCAAGAAAAAAAATTAGATTTGCATTAAAAGAATTAGTGTTTGAATTTTCTAAATAAATTATTTGAAAACGTTTTAAATTAATTTTATGTTCAACATGAAAAAGTTTTGATTTTTCTCTGCTTTTCTAATAACTTTTTCAAAGGTATAATTCTGTTACCTTACTATCATTTGAGAACATTCTTACATAATTGGTGACAGTATCATAATTTAGCATGAAATTTTTGTCTTATATTTGTAAATTAAACTAATCATTAACAAAAAGTAATATAAATAAATCAAATTTCATGTCTTCAGCTTATGATCTTGGCATTTTAAAATTTTCTTTTTTTATTTAATTGATGGTATCATAATACAAACAATAATCAAAGGAGCAGGCTAAATAATAAATCAATCTGCTATACCTTTAATTTTTGTTATCACTATATCAGTTTTAACGTATTTGATCACTGTGCTTTTTTAAAGCATTTTTATCTTATAATAATTTATTTGTAACCTTGCATTCCTCATTTCAGAAAAAATTTGCGAGTACAGATAATCCAGTTGGATGTCTGGTTGAATTTTCAAAAGATTTAACTTGGTTGATCAAGTTGAAGTCTCAGTTCAATTGCAAAGTTCCTCTATCAGGCTTTCAGGTATGTTAAAAAAAAAATACTTTTATCACATATTGGATAACATTTATTTTAAATAACTGAATTTTTTATTGCTGTCTGGAGATAGTCAAATTGATAAAGGTTTCCTCAAAGTGTATAGACATAACACATTTCTGCAGAAATGTGAATTTTTATGTTTTCAGAATTAAATTTTATCAGAATTAAATTATTTGTGAGATTAGTGCAAAATCCATATTAAACTGTTTGTTAATTTATTGGTTTTGGGGAGGGAAGATACGCATGTAAACAAAAATTGTATACTATATACAAATTTTGTTTCGATTCTAATGCAAAAGAGTTTTGAATTTATTAGATATTGTGCAATCCTTTTGAAACCCCTTTCAGAATCTGAATGATACAAGGAGGTTTTTGGTCAAAGTATAGCATTGATAGGAATGCCTAAATGATGCAACTGCTCACAGTTTCAGCTTAAGAGGGGATGGGAACAAAAAAATAGCTCTCCTTGAGGCTGGGCATTTTATTTTCACAATATCTTTAATATTTTTTCCTACATTTTTTGTTGGTTTTCATTCCCTTTACATTTAGCAATCATTAGGACCGTGACTATTGTTTTCTGATAATTCAGAATTACAAGACATTAATAAAAATGAAAAAAGAAAGAAATCCGTATGACTCACTAGAAAAAAAATTAACCTAAAACTTGAAGGAAAAAATGGATGCATCTATTGAATAAAGTATAAAAATAGGTAATGCCAATAGAAAAACTGTTATGCATTCTTTTTAATGACTTAATTTATTATGGAGAATAATAATTTATCATAATAGCTGATTTTATAAAAACAAAGAAGCACATAAAGAAGGTGTTTGAAATGATATTTTATTCTTTAATATGCATTTTTTCCCCTTCTGAGCATATTTTCATCTTCAGCAGCAGCAACAAACAAGTTACTCTTGTGCTAATTAATATTTCTCTTTGTGATAAAATTTAAAATGCTGTATCCTGTTTTTTAATGTTATTGCTACATAAGTTCAATAAGTTCATAAAAATAAAAAAATAAAGAATTTTCAAAATTTTTTAAAAGAAAGGATTTTGGGAAAATCTTATGTCTGTTTTAATATACTATTGCAGAGTTATGAGGTAATAAAGAGTGGCATTGAGGCAAAAATTAGGAAAGAAAAGATCTTTTATTTATTGGGTATTAATGGGGATTCATATAATCAAATCTACAATGCCTGCTAAATATTTTGTTAACTTGCAATTTTCATAGTTTTAATTATGTAAAATGTGGTTTGCCATTATTGTGAAGGAAGATTGCTTTGTTTCTGTCTGCCAGGAGTGGATGTTTTTTCAAATGAGTGCATCATGCCTAGCAAGTTGTTCATAGTACTTATCTGACACAATCGGTTCACCATGCTGGAATAGCTCTAAATGAATAATTTCAATGGTGTCCCATCAATCACATAGCAAAAATTTTAATGGGTTTCAGACCAGTCTTTGCAATGGACACGGCAGTTCCACCAGCTTTATTCTTTATTTTTTGCATTGTTCATTTGCTTGAACTTGTTATTTAAAATCCACTTCTCTACACCTGTTATCATATGATTCCCCTCCCCCTCCAAAAAAAAAGTTCCCCATTGGCTCACATGAAAAGAGAAATAGATGATGGTGGGTGAGATGCAGTATTCAGGTATTGAGCTTGCAAATGTATCCAAATTCTTTTATGTGATGTCTGTATTATCACCAAAGTTCAACTTCTCTGTAATTTCCTCAGTTGTCATTCTTGGATTTTCTTCAATTATAGCTATCAGAACCAAACCATTACAGGCTTCATTGATTTTCCTGTGTAAAATCATTATTTAAAAACCTATCAGGTTATTTTTTTTACGATCCACAAACCATGAACAAAGACTTTTATGTCTAAATAAATAGCTAAAATGTTTTTTTTTTTGAAGATCTAACTCTTGTACTTTTTCTAAATTTATAAAACATTGCATGTTGAAAATGCAATTGTCACACTCCATTGTCACACTTGAGACAAATTTTATTTGCATTCAATGCTATAGGAACAGAAGACATATTTATCTTTCAAGTTTAACGATCACAGACAAGGATAGACATTTCCTTATAAAGTATACTTGGATACCATAGGCCATCTATGAAAATTGGGCATAAACATTTGTATTGGCCTGCTATAAAGTGAAGACTAAATAAATTTTTATTAATTTTGCTTCTAATGCTTTCAGATTTCTCAAATTATTACTTGATTCTTTTTCAAAATATCTATTTTATAAAGGAATGAATTACAAAAAAATTAAAGTATTAAACTGCTACTGAAATTTTGTTAAAATTGTGGTGTCTTATATAAATTGAATAAATGTGAATGATGGAAACATTTGCTTTTAGATTTAAGATTCTTATCTTTTCTTCTATTTAAATTATTGATAATGTAGGATTTTTTTTCTTTTGATGTATTATTATTTATTTTATTACTATGCATTACTTTTCTCTTTTTTTATTTCTTTTCATTTGACAAACTAAATTTAGTATTCTTTTCTTTCTTTCTTTTTGTTTCAGAATTCTAAGGTGAATGTTATGTTTGCTGTTTTGGATAATGTTAATATTTCACAAATACCAGAAATCATACATGGTTTTGCCAGACCTTATGCACTGGAATATGAATTAGAATTAGATTTTTGCCTGGAACAATATGTTGAGGTAACATATTTTGTTCATTTTATCCATTTGATTGTATGACATCTCACTTAATATACAAAGGTCTTGTATTAGTATTTTATATCTTGAATGCGAGTTTCTGTATAGTTTTTTAATTTCATCTGAGATATTTCATTCTTTCCATTATCGTATACATGTGTGCACCACTTAATAAATGTCAGTCATTAGGCCAAAGCATTGCGACTTAATAGTGATTTAGCTTGATTTGTTTAATACTTTGTCTAAGTTGATATTTACATCTTTTGTGTTCTGTAAATAATGATTTTTGCATTACACAATCTATGGAAAGAATGCCTACAAATATGTTAATGGAATAATCAGATAAATCAATGTCCAAAATGAAGTGATTATTTATGATAACTTTTAACACTAGCAAAAATAGTTAAATAAGAGATTGATTGCAACAATAAAACGGGTTTGAATTTCATTACAACTATAAAAACATTACATCAAATTGCATTAATTTTTTATTTAAAATTAGAGGGAAAAATTGCATAGAAATAAAAGTAGTTCCATAGAAAAGCTAATTTTTTTTAAAAAAAAATAACTCTTTGAAAAATATAAAAAGATTTTTTTTGTACAATAATATGCTCTAAATTTGACAAAAAAAATTAATAGTTAATTAAAAATGTAATTAAAATTTGGAAAATTCCTGCTTAGTAAGTTTCTATAATTGAACAATTGTTGTTTAAAAAGTAATCATGGGACAAATTTGTTTGCTCTAGGTCCTATGATCTCCTCTTTAGAATATTTCATTTTCCATTTACTGAGGTTATTGTATCAAGGGATTTACAGAAAATATATCTTGAGTAATTGTTTCTTGGGTAATTGTTTTTAAACAACTTTCTTCTATATAATATCACACAAGGTTATATATATATATATATATATTGTTTTATGTTGTGGTCTTAGGATTAAAAATAAATTCTTTTTTTATACATATTAAAAGTATTTCTTGTTTCCCAGAAAACTTTCCAAGTTTCTTACTTTACATGGTGGTCATGGGATACAGAACCCTGGGAAGAAAGACTTATTGCTGTTACTGAAAGTATTCATTTAACAAGTCGATGGGTGAATGCTGCTTTGATGATAGTTGGTCGAGCTTCTGTGCCATGGTCAGAAAGAGTGAAAAAATTAGTTCAAAAGGGAATAGAATGTGATTGTGAAAGGTAAATTATTCATTTTATTTTATATATTGTAGTTCTTTTTTATATTGCAAAACTTGACTAATTTATGAAACTGAACCACAATGAATTAAAAATCCAAATAAAAATTTGCAAGGTAAGAAACGATCATAATTTTTGAACTAAAAGTTAATAGACTTATTTTCATAGCACAATAGTTTTATTGAATAATAATTATAATTAAAAGTATTCAATAATTTAAAATTAATTATTTTACTAAATAAGTAATTTGATTCAACTTTTTAAAAATAAAAAGTACCTTCAAGATGAAGAATGCAATTTATTTCTAGTCTTTTAAAAATAATTATTTCTTAAAACTTATTTCTAATCTCTTTAAAAAAAGATTTTTTAAAGAGAGAAAGTGTGTTGCTTTTTTTGATTGTGTATTAGTAAAATCCTCAATTAGAGCCTTGAGAAATTATTCATAAGCATCACTGAAAATACTTATTAAAAATGTATTCAGTAAGCAAAAATAATTAAGAAATAAAATATATTTTAATTTTTACTTTGAATTATTTAGAATTTTTATTTATTATCATTTAGTCTACATTGCACCTAAAATTAGTAAGGTAAGAGAAAATCATAATTTTTAAATTAAATTATAGCTTTATTTTCATTATTTAATTGTTTCACTAAGCAATAATTATAATTAAACATTTGTTAAAAGCGTATTCAACTAGCAAAAATCATTAAGAATGAAAAGATTCTTCAATTTTTACTTTGAATTAATCTAAATGAATTTAATTTTGACTTTACAGTTCTACATATTTTAATTGAGTGTCATGCCTTTTATTTTTATTGTTTGAGTTATTTTAATTTGCTGTATTCAGTTATGCATTACTTGAAGTAATCATCCTATTCATATGCTTTTTAATTTTGAAGGTCACTGGTTTTTCACTTTTAAAAATTCTTATTTTCTTTTGACACTTGTTTATAAGTTACGTTTCATTATTAAAAAAGTCTGATGTTACCTTGAATTATTATTATTATTTTTTTGTATTATCTCTAGGCAAGTTTTTTCCTCTCTTTCCATACCTTATATTCTGTGCTTCTTAACCATATTTAGTTCTTTCATCAGTAAAGCAAATCATTTATTGTTAAAAAAAGAGGTGTTAAGGAAAGAAGGAACAAATATTTGGATAACAAATTGTAGTACTTGTTTATATTTATCTTCCTAGCATTTTATCATTAAACAAATGAGAAATAACACAAAAATGATTGCTTATGTATAACTTATTTAGCTTGGTAATCTTGGTATAACCCGAAAATTGCAAAGTAAACTGAGGGCTGCAAAAATCCACAAGTACCTAAATTTCAAATCTTTTCAAAGCAAACAAGCAAAATATTGTCTATTTAAAAAATTCATGATTGAAAGAAAAAAAAAAAATACAAACTTAGATGCTTGATTTGCTTAAAACAATCTTCAAATTTTTGGATACTATTCGATTTGAGACAATATTTCTCCGGGAACTTGAATTTGGCATGAAGTTCTTGAATGAATATTATCAATTTCTTGTGTAAGGAAATTCTTTAAATTTTAAATTTGAATCTTTAAAAGTTGTGAAGATATATATATACATATAACATTATGCCATTATTTGCTTTCTACTAATGAAACTACTTTTTTTAAGTTTAGCAAGTTAACAGCAGAGAAGAAATGAAAAATTCTTAGGAATAAACTGAATTAGTTTCCTGTATGGTATTATTGCTTGCATCTGAACATGCACACCTTAGGTGTGGTACTGTAGATTTTATATTCTCCTTAAGGGAAAAAGTTTTGGAAATTTAATTCTTGTATCAAATGTAATCTAATAGAAGCTCAGAAGGTGCATTCTTTGTTAAATTCTGAATACCTTAATATTTTTAATTTGCATACATTCTATGGCAGTTGGAACTAGTATTGGACTAACATTTCAAAGAAAAAAATCTTGTAATCATATTTTGTATTCAGGGTGTTTTTTAATTTGATCACTAAAATGAAAATAATATTTTTTTATTTGGAGGGGAGCTCTGGCAGATGGCATCAGGTCTCAAATGGGGAAGGGTTGTGGATTGGAAATTTGATTCCTCTAAAGGTGCACTTAGTATATTAACCTGGTGTATATTAAGCATACCATCATGGGTCAAAGCATCATTTATTTTCATATCTGTGGCATAGAAATTTATAGGTGGATATTGGTTTAGATCTACTGATCATAATTCAAAATTGTGATCTTGCCAAATAGCTCTTGTTTATTTTTAAAACAGATGTTAAAACAAATGAAATTTGTCATTTAGTGATTTGATAAGTGCTCTTTGAATATGCTGTTCAATATATAATATGAATGTATTAAGTGGTTTTTTTTTCATTAAAACTGATCTTTTAAAGGAACAAAGAATTTCAAATTCAAGCTAAATTAGTAGGGCTGAAAGAAGTTTTATTGAAGTATGAAAGGCTGGACTTCCCTATCAATAATGACGTAAATTTAATTCATGTAAGTATATTTATAATATTTAAATTATTTTTACATTCATTTTTATTTGGACAAACTGACTATTCTTTCATGTTATTTCATTATGTATTTGCACTGTGTTTATCATGGCCAATGAGTGGTGTGTAAATCATTTTAAGCCTTTTAGAAATATGGTACTGTATTTAAAAATCACGCAGTCTACTCTCTTTCTAAATAGTTATTCTTTTAAAATTATTCTCAAGAAATTTTATTTTTTCAGTTTTTTTTTTAAATGGTAAATTTTTTAAAATGAGATTACTGTTTTAGGAACAATATGCTTACTAACCTTTTGTACTCGGATGTTTCCTGTCCGGCATTATTTAAGACAGTTGAATAATGCCGGGCATTTAATTATTTGGCATTTTATTTATTTTTTAATGTATTGATTGTGAAAAATACCTATAGAGTGGTAAGAAGATGTAGATTAATTTTTCAGGAAAATTCAACTTTAAATGATAATATATGAACTGTGTTCTTATTGCGACTTGCTTTTAGTGGTACTGTAGTCTAATCACAAAGTAACAATGTCATTTAAAATGCAATTGTTGAGGTAATTAATCTTCTAATTACTCCTTAGCTTACTTATACATGTAAACTGTGCAGATAATGAACAGAATCTTTCTTTGGATTTCAGCTATGAAAAAATCATTTGATTAAACTATGAAAAATTTTTGAATTTCATTGAAACAATAAAGTATATTTTTGAACATTATTTAGAAAAAAATTTAAAAAAAAATCAAAATTCTGTGAAATGATACATGATAACTTATGAACACAATAAAGATTAAAATAAGTAAAAATAATTTTTGTGCTATTTATTTTAGGAGTGTTCACAGAAAAATGACAGATTTTCCATCCTTAAATTCACCATCTAATTTTTAATTAAAAATTCACTTCAGGATATACATTCTTATTTTATAAAGTATATTTACACTAAATTTGGTAACTTTACGTCAAGTTAACTGATTTGTAGAGTGACACACACTTTGCATCTTTTTCTTATGTATTCTACAATTTCTTTCTTAAATGCATACCTATTATTGATACAATTCATTTTTTGCTGTAAAGCAATTTCTCAGGAATTATTTTTGCTTGAGTGAGAGACATTTTATAGATTTTCCCAATTTTTAAAATTTTTTAAAATTTTTAAATATATTTTTAAAAAAGTCAAAATTAGATTTTTTTTTGTGCATATAATTGTTGTACTAACAAGGGCAGGTCACAGGTTTAAAATCTGAGATTTAGTATAATGATAGTGTACATTTAGAATATTCATTCATGAAAATATTAAAACACAATAGCCAGCCAGTTTTCAGAAAATGGTCCTCAAACCTTTGGTAAAGCTTATATACTGATAACTTGACTTTTGTCCTGATGATCCTGATTTCATGGTTGGCTAGGTAATCGTCTCACATACGGAAGGTCAGGGTTTGAACCTGGCTAGAAATTTTTTTCTTTTTTAATACTTTTTATTCAATTAAAAATTCACAAATACTCTTAATTAATATGTTTTTAATTTTTTCATCCAAATTAAATATTTATTATCCAAATACATAATAATAAAATTAAAATTTTAAAAGAAAAAAATTATAAATTGAGATGCAATTTTTAAACAAAATAAAATTATTTAAATTTAATTAACTATTTACCAATAGTTTTAATCAATATGCTACTCATGTTTATGCAAGGATAAATGTTTATTTTTTAGTACTTAAATTATAATTTAATATTTAAAGGAAAAATAATTAAAAATGTAACATTAATGGCTACAGATAATTTAGCTTGCTTACATCATTTTCAAACAATTTTCAAATTCTTGGATTTTAATAATAATAAATTATTAATTCTAACTCAACGAAGCTGTATTTATATGAAATTAAATATGTAAGCAAAGTTCCCCAACTACAGTATTCAAAAGGAATAGTAGAGAGCAGGTGTTAATTTATTGAATGTGTAGGCAGATGGTTTAAAATGTAGTAAGCGTATACAAAATTCTTATTTAATCGAACATGATCAATACTAAATTCTTGCGAATATAATTTAAAAATTCAATCAATTGTACACCATCGATTGTCATAACCAATTTTTGATAAGATGATATGATATGTATGGTACGCTGCCCAACTTTCTGATGAGAGAGATATTTTTAAATGCAAATAATGTTGTTTTCCCCATAGTTCTCTTAAAGAAACCTTGGTCTTGTGGACAATCATCATTTATCGGTTGTGCAAGATGTCGAAATATATTTTGTTTCCAATGTTTTTATTATAGTTAACATTCTGGTTCTTGTATATAATCGAAAGTAAATGTATATAATTTTTTAGAAATATTGAATAATTTTTTTTACGATGTGAGTATTTATATTTATTACTATCTTTTAAATATTAAATTACAATTTAAGTATTAAAATAATAAACATTTAACCTTGCATAAAAATAAGTAGCATATTAACTAAAATTATCTGCAAATATTTAATTAAATTTAAATAATTTTATTTTGTTTAAAAAATGCATCTGTATTTATAATTTTTTCTTTTAAAATTTTAATTTTATTATTATTATGTATTTTGTTAATAAATATTTATTTTGGATGAAAAAATTAAAAACATATTAAGAGTATTTGTGAATTTTTAATTAAATAAAAGTTATTAAAAAAAACCCTAGCCAGGTTCGAACCCTGACCTTCTGAATGCTAGACAGTTACCTAGACAACCATGCCAATTGGATCATCAGGATGGAATTCAAGTTATCAGTATGTAAGGTTTAACAAAAGTTTGAGGACTATTTTCTCGAAATTGACTGGCCATTGCATTTTAATATTTTCGTGAATGAACCTTCTAAATGTATACTATCATTTTACTAAATCTCATCCCGATCTCAGATTTCAATCCCATGACTTCTCCTTGTAAGAATTTTTCTGATTTTTCATGATTTCCTTTTTTTAACATGAAATCATTGCATAACATATTTAATGAATCATTGATGACAAAATTTAATTTTATAAATATACTAAATTATGCTAAAATATACAATTTTTTTTAATCTGAAAATCTGGAAGTCAAATAAAAAATAATGGAAATGTATGCTGATATAGATATTTGAAATACTTGGAATTTTGAACAACATTCAGAACATATTTTAATTTACCCAAAACTTTGAAGATATTTTTTCCGTTTGATATTCATTGTAATTCAATTTCCTAATTATTTTCAGAAACTCAAGCTTTTATTTTTTTATCTCCATTTTTATATATATATATACACATTTTCATATATTTAGGAAAGCATGCTTTCAAAAATTATTTTCTATTTTTAATTTATAACATATTTTATAACTCACTAATTTAATTACTATGAAATCTTGTAATTAATTTTTTAAAAATTGACGAACAGGGGATGTTTTTCATATTCAATTGTATTGATATGAGTAATAACTGATCAAGTTATTATTAAGTTTTAAAAATATTAAAATATTGTTTCATTATTGAAAATACACAACCATATCGAATTTCGGAACTCAATGTGTCAAGAGACGAGTGGAAAATTGATTTCAAAATTCCACCTTTATTAATACGAAATAAGTTGGATAAAAACATTTGAAAATATTTAGACTTTAAATAAATGACACATGACTTTAATTTTGCAAGCATAACATTTTTATTAAATTTCAAAAAGCCCATTCATTTCAAATTATCTGTCGGAATTAAACTCTGAAATATTTTTTTTTACCTTATTGAAATGAGATGAAGTGGGTTTGGAAAGATCTTTTTTTTACATGCAGTAATTGTGAAAGATTTTAGATCTTCATTTTTCTTTTTTTTTGTTTTGCAGTTCTTTTGTATTTTTAAAGATATATATAAAATGAGCAGAAAGAAAATATCAGTTTATTTTTTTGTTTGTTTGAATATTTTTAAAATTATTTTTATATTATAGTAGTTATACTGTTAAGATCTATTTTCAAGATGCACATTTTATGTTATTCTATATCCATAGAAAAAAAATATTTTCTTAAAAATATAGTGTTATGCAAGTACTTTGTTATGTGATCACTTTCTAATAATTCACTTTTGCATGCCAAATTACATTCATAGATATATTTTTAATATTTAAATTGACAAGTCTGTAAAATTATTAGATCTCAATTACATAACTACATCCATGTCACATTATTTTAATCTTTTAGGTATTGGTGAATTATATTTTTAAGCAAGATAAAGCTGAAGTGCTAGAAGATGTAAAGAAAGTTCTAATGTCAGTATCTGATGAAACTCATGAGAGTAATATTTATTTTAAATATCTCCAGTTTGCCCTCAATCAAAATAAGGTAAAAATTGATTGTGCAGTTTTAGTATTTTTATTACCTGGTTATTTAAAAATATTGAAATATGATTAAAAATTTATTATGTTTCCTTTAAAAAAATGAATATCCTATGTTGATAATAAAAATGGTTATTTATTTTACTTTCAATTCTAAACATGTATTTTGGAGTTAAAAGCAAATTTGAATATATCTGTTTCAGAAATGAAAGAGTGAACTGTATGTGTTTATTTGCCATTCGTGATCTTGCTACTCTTGTCTTCTTTTCCTATAAATTTTTATTACTCATTATTATTTCTTTTTGTTAATAATGCAATGACAAATTTAATAGAACTGATAATTAAATTTTATTGAGTGTTCATGGTTGTCTTTCTAGTGTAAGTTAGGATGCACAATGTAAAGTCTATGACCAATACATTTTATTGCTTGAACTAATTTATGTTAAATTATATATATTTACATATTAAAAAAACCTAAATAAAAATTGTTACAAATCTGTTATTTTAAAGGATTTTCTATAATTTTTTGTCTTAAAGACAGTTAAAAAACGATACTCCCTCATCTTCTATAGAGCCACCTTGTCTTGGTGGATTGGCAACAGTAATCTATAATTTAATTATCATCTTATGAGGAATATAGTGCTGTCTGTCAGGTAACTTGAGCTATTTTTTTCTTTCTTAAAACAAATTCCCATTGTATTATGTATACTAAGATAAAATATCTAGTCATTCTGACCAGTATTTCTTTCTTTCTTCTTCTTCTTTTTTTCCCCCCCTTTCAATCTTTGAAAGTGCATCTTTGATTATAATCATCTTGTATAATGTGAATGAATTTTTTTTTGGGGGGGGGAAAGGTTGCTTATTACATTTTTTAAATATATTAATTTTTTTTAATCTGTTTTTAGATGGACCAAATGATGGAAATTTTCTCATCTCTGTCTGAAAATACAGCAGTGATTTGTGCTAAAAGATTATTACGATATATTAAAATGTACCTGGACAATAGCTTCTTGATTGAGGTATTTTGATACTTCTGTGGCAGATAAAATTTTATTATGTTATAGTAGATTTTATCATTTGCCACATCTTATCTTTTATGCTATATGACATGCAATCTATATACACTATTTACCAATAATTAGTTGAACACTTGTGATAAAAAAGATAAATACAATTGATTCATATTTAATAGTTAATAGAACCACCAACTAAGGTAACCCTTAACCCTGTGATCTCCTCGGCTTGGAGAAGACATGTTTAATTCTTTCACTGATTTTGGAACTTTGCAATTACTCTTAATTTAGTCTTAATTCGGGAAACCAACTCGTCCCAGAGGCTTTTTATAGTATTCAAATCTGTACTTTGAGCAGGCCAGTCCAGTCCAGTCAATTCACCCCATTGTCATCATACCAGTCCCTGGCGGACCCTGTAACATGACAGATTTGTCCTCCTTGAAATAGCAATAATCCAACCTGTAAAATTGCCTCACTGTAGGAATCATATTGTTGTCTAGAATAGTGGAGTAGGAGTTGGTGTTGAGCGTACCATGAATTAGGTCCAAATATCTCTGTTAATACCACGAGAAACATCCACAGATCATAATTCAACCTCTGCCAAACATTCTGGCAAAAGGAGTTCTCCACGCATATGCCAAACACAGACTCTGTCATCTGACTGATAGGGATTGTGCCTTGATTCATCAAAAAAATCTGTTTCCACTTATTTACAGTCCAATTTTGATGAACCTTGCACCACCTCAACAGAACAGCGTGGTTAGATTTTGCAATCACTGGTTTATGGGCGACAACATGACCATGGAAACCAATCAAATATGCTTCCTTACAGATGGTATTTACGGAAACAATGATCCCAGATGTTTATTGAAGCTCCTAGAGTATGTGGGCTATCGGTTTGATACTGTTTTTCCGAAATTCTTTGGGCAGCACTTGTTGGTCCCTATCTCTGGGTCGTTTTGTGGGTCTACCAGGTCGACTCACATTCCGACTATCGCCACTCACCTTCCACTTCTTAATCTCAAAAGACACTATTGATTTTTGAGTGTTTAACTCACTAGATATGTTCATTAAGGATCGGCCATTTCTATGACATCCGATAATTATGCCTTTCTTGAAGTCAGACAGCTCTTAATTTCGGCATCTCGCATGTGACTAATGCCAATGATGTTTCCTACACGATATTTTAAAAAAGAAAGTATGACGTACATCAGAACCACAGATATCTGCATTTGCATGGGTGTCCGAATACTTATTGGTAATTAATGTATTTTTTATTTGTTGACTGAATTAATTTTTATTTGTCATTTTATCCTTGTACAATTATTTGGATTTACCTGTAAATGTAATTATAAACATAGTTAATTTATTGACTGATTTGAACTTCATAATTAAAATTCCCAACATAAAATAATATCATAATTTTAAACCAGTTGCAGTAATTGAATGGACTATTGTTTACTTGTATGCAAAATTGCATTTAAAAAAAGCATGCTAGATTATATTTTTCTAATATCAATTTTATTTTTTATCTTGTTAATTAATGCCATTGTTAAATTAGTTTTCTTCCAACTAATTGTATTACTCAGAGGTTAAAAATCTTGAGTTCAAGCATTCTAGTCACTCCTACAAATTAGCAAATGAATTTTATTTCATTAAATATTGTAATCATCTATACTAATGATAATATATACATATTTTATTGCATTGATTAATTATTAATTAGCTTCAAAATTATTTTTTGTTTAGTGCTGTCTGACTCCCAAGTACCAATATCCAGTCTGTAGAGCTTTTATAATTCGCTATTTAGATGCAATAATTAGAGTTATTCAAATACTTTTATGACATTTTGGAATGTTATATATAGATGCAACTCTAAAGTATGCAGTTAAAAAACCTTCAATAGTATAAACAGAACCTATTAGTCAGCAGAAATTGTTGACTGCAATAGAAAATACATGTTTCTGATCCATGTAAATTGCAAGATATCTATTCATTCTAACAGTTAAAATAATCGAAACTCTATCCTCCTTAATTCTGTAGTGATTCCTTGATATTGCAGAACCAAATGCATTGTGTGATGCTTAATGAAATATCATGCTTAATTTTTTATCTAATCAGCAGATGACTTTTAATTTCATCTATAATTGCCATTTCAATTATTGATGCAGTTTTCCATAAGATTCCTGAATTGCAGCTAATGAGCATTTGTAAGACTTCTGTAATTGTATGAAAGATTAAATTACATTTCTTTGGTGGGAAAAGTAACATTCAATCTGCAGATGCATAGTGGTAGTTTTTAGTCTTTCACTCATGAGTTTATTGAATGGTTTATTTATCATTTGAGGAATTGTGAGCTTATTCAAAGTAGATTAGAGAATTTTTTAAAACAATGAACTGCACAAAATCCATATTTATTACAAATAAGACGGGGTGGGAAGAATCAATCCTAATTTTGATTAAAGGTTTCGGGAAGTACCGCAAAATCTATTTGTATATTGCTTGCTTTGTAAGAAAATAATAAGCGTAAGTAATATGGGAAAACAGGCCCTTGTCATGCAAAAAATGAGAAATAAATTGTGTGTCAGTTCAAGAAAGTCATTTAATATTAGACTTAGTATCTAAAGGAATGAAGGAGAAGGTGATATTTCTAGTCCAAAAATGAGAACTTTAATGTCCGAAAATAAGCTGATTTCGAACTTGTTAAAGAACAATAATTTAAAGCTGAATTTTTATGGGCATTAAAACTGGTTGCTTCGCATTCTTCCTTTAATGCATTCAATAATATATCGGAAATATTTTCACATATGTTCACTTAAAATGAAATAGCTAAAAAATGTACTTTAGGCTGTACAAAAATGTCATACCTTATTTGTTAAGGATTAGCTCCCTAAAACTGATGGCTGAAAAATTGACAGAAATAGATGCCCAAATACATTAATTGACAAAAATGAATAAATAAAACTTTGTAATGTTTTGTAATTTTACTTTGTTTTGTAATGTTTTTTATTTTGTCATTAAATTATTTGTATCATGATAACAAAAATGTTTTGTTTTTACTTCCCTAAGAGTCCTTAATTTTGTGTGACTTACAATTAAAGAGCATGAGAGGTAATTTATCCCTTTGTGCCTTAATATATAAATTTTGTGGTTGCTAAATTATAAATAATAAAGAAAGAGAAATTTTTTTATTGTATGAAAATATCAAATGCTTTTAATATGCTATTTCAAATAATGCTAAATTATTGTTTCCTTTTCTTGCTTTTTCTGCTCCTTAAAATCATATTGCATTATAACTAGCACATGAGTGCTATTTTTGCATTTCCTCATATCTTGAATATACATAGAGGGAAAACGGAGGTAATTGTTTTTTCAGATTTGAGTGGTAACCTTGAAACATCACATTCAATTTTTTTTTCAAACACGATGTTTCTGATATGTCTTATTCCTGATTCGATACATATCCCCTAGCTCTCTTAAATTTTAAGAAAAAAAAAAATTAAATGTCGTTTCTTACTTCAAAGTGTTATAAATATCTACTAAGTAACTTTTTATAAAATATCAGGTTTTCATTTTTGACTTAGGTCTGAGAGTACTATATAGAAGGATGAAAGTAATAAACATTTACTTTTTTTTTTGAACATAGGATTCATGCGTAACATCAGCATTCCTTATAGCAATTAATTGAACAGTAAAATAATATTCATCTTAATGTTTTTAATACATCTTTATTAATTGTAAATATAGAATATATTGCTGGATGGCTGGTGTATGATTTTGCAAAACTCATTTTTGTATAGTCTGAGAAACTTGAGTGGGTTCTAGCTCATATGTAATTTATTTTTTGTCTACAATTCAAAGTTGGAGTGCTTACACCCAAAAAGTCCATATTACTTCATCATTGTATGTTAATTTTTAGAAGATCATATAAAAAAATGTTCTAGAAATTTAAATCAATAGAACTGTGCTATTTGGTATTAAATATCTGAAGTATTTTTTTAAATATCTGAATTTAAGATTTCAAAGTTTAAGTGTCTGAATTTAAGTTTTCTTATTTCTGTATTTTTTTTATTTACATTAAAAGAAATAGCAATTTAGTTAAGTTTAGATTTATAGATAAGTTTAGTATTATAAAATTAGAATTATTGTTATATATAAGATTTATTGAATATTTTAATTGAGTTACAAGCAGAATGAAAGAAAATGTGTCTGATCTATTTATTAAAAACAATTTAAAGAAACTTTGATTGCTTGCTTGCTTTATCACTTAAAAATCTTACTGTATTTCAGGAAGAAAAAGAACTTGCAACAAATATGCTTTACACTGGTTTACATCTTGTAGAATTTCTGAAGAAGAATGAAGAGTCATTTAATGAAAAGGAATTACATATATTGTTCAAAAGTTTGCTGAAATTACAAGTAAGAATTTAATCTAATTCTGCAGGATATTTAAGGCTAAATTTTTTCCAATTTAATGAGTAGATTGATTGACAATTAATGTTTTATTATTATGATATATTGACCAGTAAATATCAATATGCTGCCTGATGTATTATGGTAATTAATTTCATTTATTATATATTATATTGAAGGAATATATTTGCCTGTTTATCATTGAAATAACTTAGAAAAGGAATTTAAGTCTTAATATTTTATTTTTAACCAGCTAATTTTTTTAAGCATTTAAATTATTAACAATATTTACAATGTGATGGCACTATTGCTCTGTCATCCAATTATTAATTAAATTTATATTTTTGTATTTGGTGGCAGCTTGTTTATCATTCTAATATTGAATATTTGTGTCAAAACAATGTGGTAATTTTTTTAGCTAGCTATAATTGTGTACATTAGTTGTCTAAGTAACAAAATTCATGTGTATGATTTAAATTCTCTCATGTGTAAACATACACACATCATGGTATTTGTCGAAACATTTTGATATTTTCTTTTCAAAAATCCTAAATATCAAGAAAATTAATATATAGTCATAAAAAGCATTAATATATCTCAATAGAATCAATTTTTATTATTTCTTAAAAAAGTGTTTCAGTACTTTATATTTCTTTTTATAAATACTAATTTTCTTTTGGTCATTTATTTACTTATTTTAATAACATCTGAAAGGAAAGACACAAGATTAGTGAGCATGTTATAAAATAAAATTCTAGAAATGTTGGCTGGTGTAAAAAAATGCAAGTTTAATCAAGAAATTATTTAATTTTATTGGCATTATTATTAATTTGGCAACTTGGTTCTTCATCAAGTTGTTTGGCTAATTTAAATGAAATCTCTTATTTATTACTTTATAGTCTAGTTTACTCATTAAAACTTGATATAAACTTCACTTAGAGTTAGGTATTTAAACCATTTTATTTTTGTAGCTTTATACCTGCTCATTTTATTATATACATAAATTTGTCTAAAGAAGTGAAGTATGCATTAGTCACAATAACATATAAAATGTAATTTTTTTTGTCATCTAATATTTAATTCCAAATTAATTTCACTTTCTCTGATCTTATACAAAATGCAAAATAGATTCTAAAATAGTTACATTAAAATAGTCGATATTTTATTTATAATACATGAGCAAGTCCAATATCTTGCTATTTGGCTTCAAATATAGAAAGTATTTCAGAATATTTAGTATAATTATTCAATATATTGGATATAAAATATAATAATTTATAAAGTTGGTTAATAGCTTACATAATATATATATATATATATATATATATATAATATATATAATTTATAATAGATTACATAATATGTAATTGATTATATAATAAATAGTTACACACATAAATACACAAACATTTCATAATATAATTGTAAAACTTTACTACAACATGGCCATGGAATGCAGAAGTAAAGATAAATGCTATAGAAATGGAATCTTCTATAGCATTTATCAATGGAAAAAGACAATATTTGCATAATAATGAGAATTGATACATTTTACTGCAACAATGGGTTATATTGCAAATTTTGAAAATTAATATTGTAAAATTAAATTGGCATCATTAAAAAGTTAATATTTTGAATTTGAGGATGGTTACAATTTTTTTATGATGGTATTTTCTAGAAAACATACATTTTCAACAAAAAATGATGTTTTAAAAATTTAATTTTAATTAAGTTTCTAATAAAATTTTAAAAGTTTTGTTTCTGAAGTGTATTTTTCTGTGCATTAAAATATGTTTGTAGGGAATTTGTTAGCTGTAAGTCTAATAATCTGCCATGTAGAGTGTCAACAGATGCACACTCTTCTTTATTATTATTATTTTAATAGGAATAAAATTATTCTGCTTTATGGAAACTATTTCTTATTAACTATTAGGCGTGCTTGTTTATGAGAGCTATATTTAGGTTATTAAACATCAAAAATAATGTTATTGATATTTTTGTAATTTATCTATTTTTGGAGATATTTAAGAAATTCTTTCAAATATTAATTTATAATTGAATTAATATTTTTGATAATTATAATCGGGGCTGTATTTGAAGTGTTTAAAAAAGAATATTGTAAATAGAGTTTTGATTTTAGTGATAAAACTTTCTGGGAGACTTCATTATATAATAATATGTAATTTTCATAAATATTTTGTATTTTCCAGAATAAATTCATCTATGTATCAACTGCATCATATGAAATAATACTTTCCATTTCCATTTTTGAATAATTTAATAAGTGTAACTCTTGCTATTCAATACATTGGAGTAAACATGTTATTCAGTTTAAGCATTTTTGTTATATATCCTTAGGCAGTATTAACTTTAAATCTGACTTAAAAAATAAATGAAAATTCAAGCACTTTTTATGTATAGAATAATTTGCCGCTTTTGTGTTCTTAATAGTAATGTTACATTTTCATTTATACATATTTAGACTGCATTTTTATTAGAGATTTATCCAAACTTTTACCTTTATTCTCACATTGATACATGGCAATATTTTGTTTTATTTTTGTAAAGGAACTATTAATGTTTTATATAATTTAATCATTGCTTTTTATTTAAAATTTTATATTAGAAGGAGTTTGACATTTTTATGACTTTTTCTGAAGTATCCTGCAAATTGAAACGTCAAGCAGTTCTTGAAAGAGCCATTGAGGATTTCCTAACCAATCGTAAACTTCTCAAAAAGGTACTGAAATTTTTTAGTAAAATTCCAATTATGTTACATATTTGTAAGCAAGTAATGCTTCCTAAATTGCTTTATTTTCATTATCAAAACTGTTTTGAATATTCTTATTATTCTAGTCTCATATCCATAAATTAAGGATAATGCAACTTCAGGGAACGAAAGAGTCAGAAGCAAAACAAATGTGACTTATTTGTAAAGCCTATTTATTAAACAAAAGGTAAAGAGCAAAAAAGAGGCTATATGTTTGATATTGTTAATAAACATTGTGATTTTTTTGCTTCCTGGAAAAAATTACAAAAAAAAAAAAACCTTATTTACAAAAACCAATATTACATGGTTGGTACAATGGGTAATAGTATGTCTCCCAGACGATGCAATACAGTCTATACAACGCCTAGGCATGCTGAGTATCAAATTATCAATCTGATCTTGAGGAATATTACACCACTCATCAAATAATGCTCTCCGAAGTTCCAGTAGACATGTAGGAGGTGGTTGACAGGCTCATCGGCCAAGAATGCCCCATACATGCTCTACTGGATTCAAGACCGGTGAGAATACTGGCCAGTCCATATGGGTGATATCCTCCGATCAAAAGCATTCGTTTATGATGTTTGCATGGTGTTGACAGGCATTGTCATTCATAAACGTGAATTCTGCGCCCATGGCGCCCTGAAACAAACATACATGTTATTCCAAAATGACGTCCCAATAGATTTGGTCTATCATGGTTCCAATTTGAACATGTAGGTCAGTTCTGGAACCCAGAATAATTCCTCCTCAAACAAGCAATCCTGCATCACCATAATGGTGATGGTTCAATGATGTCCTTGTGGAGGTAATGGGTGCCTGGCACTCTCTATATGAAAGTCCGGCGAGAATCAGACTGCAAGCTAAACCTGGACTCATCAGAAAACATCACACAAGTCCACTGTTGCGGTGTCCACAATGCATGCTCTCTACTCCAGGCTAACTGCAGGAGACAGTAAGCAGTAAGTGGAACACATCTGATAGACTTACGAGCATATAGACCAATCTGCCCTAAGCATCTGTACATGGTCTGCCTTGAAACTGTCGTACTAGTGGTTGACGAAAGCTGACAAGACTGGTCTGAGGCTGTGCTCTGTCTGTTTCTTTTGGCAATAACTGCCAAATACCGGTCCTCATTCGGCATTGTTACTCAGGGGCAACCTGTGCTGTAACGTGTACTCACATTACCATCATCTTGGAATCATTGCCAAAGTCTGGAGATGACACTCTGGGTGATTTCAAGTTCCTTGGATATATCCAGCTTTCTTGCAATCTGCATATGATTTTTGAAGATGTGTGTAGTCATTTTATGGATGATATATGTATTTTAGAGTTCAATTTCCGCATGACTCTGAATTATCCTTAATTTATGGACATGATTGTACTTGGTAACCAGCCTGAGAAAACCAGGAAGGGTTGGGGAATTTCAAAATATCAGTTAAAATCAAGGAAATTTATTCTAAAATTGAATTTTTTTTATTTTATTAATTTTTATTAAACTTGACAGTTTACTGTTTCTCCCCCTCCTCCCACAAGTAGAATGAAATATCATTGGCAATCATTGGAAATTTGATATTTACTTTCTACTGCATTTGATTATCATTCTCATTTAATTGTTCAATAGCTAGCCCTTGAACAACTTAATAAATTGATTTTTCTGTACTATATTCAATCGTGGTATGAAATTATGTTAATCGATTGCAAAAAATCCAGTTTGATGAGATTTTTTTCTTTAAACCATAATTTTTCAATGATTATGATTTATTTCAAAATTTCCCCCCCATCTATATGAAAATTATTATTTGTTTAGCCTATATTGCCAAATGTTAGTTTATACCAAAGAAAAAGAAATTCTGTTAGATCTGATTCTTATAATTTCTATAAAAAAAGTTTTTCAAATCTTTTATTCTCCAGAGTTTATATTCTATCATTTTATAATGAGTTTTGCTTTTTCTTTGTTTTTATATCTCTTACAGATTTTTTTTTGTAATGAAAAATTTTTTTACATATAAATGTTTGACATGATTGATAGAGCAACATGCAGTATAAAGCATTCAAGTTAGGAGTATGAAATTGGGATATAAATTTTTTTGGGAATAAAAAGCCCATAAAGAACAGATTTTTTGAAATTTTCTTAAAAAGTGAAAATGGAATTTTAACATGTTTTTAGCATAATATCAAATCATATTATGGTACAGAAAATATTTTAACACCATTTTAAAGATTTTAAAAATAGCTTTTTAATGATAAAAATTTTGTTTGAATGAATGCATTTTTTTCCTCCCTAGTTTTCATAATTTTTGAAAAATTAGAAAAATTTATACGCAATTTATAACAGTGATTTTTATTATACTGAAATTCAAAATAAGTAATAATTAGTTCTTTAAATTGTTGAGTCATGTTATTTTATCACTGTTAAGGTCATGCTAGAAAAAGAAGGGAGTGGGAAACTAATTCATGAATAAGATTCTTCATTTGATAAGTTTTGTTAAATTTTGAAGCAATGTGATATATTATCTTGCACTGGCTTCAAAAAATACTTTTAAAAAATGCTTCAACTGCCACTTTTTTATTTTCATTTTTGTTCTAATTATAGAGTTGGCTTTTTTTTTTAACTTCATGAATTTGTTTCTATTGATGAAAACTAGGACTTGATAAAGGATAAAAAACTGGAACTTTTCATTTCTTCATAAAATATATAAAGTTTAAAATTATTTTGCAGCAGTTTCTCTTTATGGACCCTCAAAGAAGATCTCACTAAAAAGAAACATATTTTATTTTTTAGCACTCTGTCTATATGCATGATTATGTATGAATGACATTTTTTGTATGTAAGTCTGTGACAATCTATCAGGGATTTCACTCTCAATCAATCGTAGCAAAAAAAAAAAAAAGTTTGACGAATTTTGAAGATTTTTAGAATGCATCCCCCCCCCTCTAAAAAAAGTTTAACTTTTTTTTATGAAACCTGGAAATATTAGGAAAAGTTATGGAAAATCAAACCGTAGAAATGATAGCTACTCTGTTCTAATCCTGATGTGTTTGATTGAGAGTGAAGTAAAATGTGCTATTGATCACTATAAATATATTGTATTCATTAATATTTTTGGTCAAAATTTTACCTAGAATTTTACACAGTTTATAATAAATGAGTTAATTATTTTATGTTAAATATTTCTTTAAGAAATTTTTTGTTTGTTTGGAGGTTATCTGTCAGAATGGGAAGGGTTTTGGTTGTATAATTGATGTTCTCATAATCTTTTAATTACTACCATCATATTTGCATCCTATAACTTATTAATATTAATACAATTCATGAATTAAGCATCTAGTTTCAAATACTAATAGAGATCTCACTTATACAGAAAACAATTTTGAATAAAATAAACATTTTTATTTGTCTTATTTCATTCAACAGCCAAATCTCAAGCAATCTCAACAAGCAAATCTCTTCTGATAAAGTTATTAATTTATAAATCATGTGTTATTTAATTTAGCTCTCTTTTAATTATTACTGTCAAGTGTAGTATAATTTTCCATTTTAGTTTTGAATTATGTACATTTTGGAAACTATTTCTTGAAAGTCCTAATAAATTAATCGAAGTAATGTTTTTACCCCTTTAAATTAATATTTAGTGCCTAATTGTTTTTAAGTTTTATGAATAGTTTTTAGTTTAAATATAGGCATGTATTATTCATAAAGACTAAAAGTAATAATTTTTAATAATATAAACTCAATTCATGCAATTTAAAATATTTTATGTCTATCAACTAAAAATGTGTGCTTTCCATATAAAAATCCATCTTGCAGGGTTGCCATACTACTGGAAGAACCCGGGAATTTAAAGATCGTTAAAAAAATAGATAATGCAGAAAAATAGGAAAATTTTCAAAAAAAAAAAATTAGGGAAAGTACAGGGAATTTTAAGTTTTTTAAGTAAGAAAGGATCGTAGTCATTGCTTGTGTAATATGGAAACCTGCACCTTTTCTACTCTCTCACCCTTTTTTTTCTGTATAAATCAGTCCAGTTTTGATTTCTGAGACAGTTGTTCTTTTCCCATAAGATTCCCGAATTGCAACTAATGAGCATGTGCGAGCCTTCTGTAAATGTGTGAAAGATTAGAATACATTTCTTTGGCGTATTTATCACTCACACATGAGTTTATTGAATGGTTTGTTTATCATTTGAGAAATGATATCATCATTATCATTTGAGAAATGAGATCATTATCATATATTATTTGAGAAATCATTTGAGAAATGATATCATCATTATCATTTGAAAAATCATTTGAGAAATGAGATCATTATCATATATTATTTGAGAAATCATTTGAGAAATGATATCATCATTATCATTTGAAAAATGAGATCATTATCATTTATCATTTGAGAAATGATAAACATTCGGAGTAGATAGGGAAATTTTTTAAAAAATAATAAGCTGCTCAATTTTTTTTATTTAATATGAAATTAGATGGATAAAAAAAAATGAATCCTGATTTTGCTGAAAGGTTTGAGAAGTCCCGCAAAACCCATTTGTGGTATACAACTCGCTTCATAAGAAAATAATAAGCCTAAGTAATATGGGCAAACAGGCATTTATTAGTAATGTGAAAAAAGTGAAATAAAATTGTGTGTCAGTTAAAAAAAGTCATAATGAATATTAGACTTTGTATCTAAAGGATTGAAGGAAAAGGTGATATGTCTAGTTTGAAAACGTCAAATTTAATGTCCAAAAATAAAACCGCTTTTGAATTTTTTTTAGTTCAAGAACAATAACTTAAAGTTTTTGTGTCACATTTACCCTTTTATGCATTCAATGATATATCAGAAATATTTTCATATATTTATTGTAAGTGAAATAGCAAAAAATGTATGTTAAACCATACAAAAATATACCTTTTTGTTAAGGATTAGCTCCATGAAACTGATGGCTAAAAAATCTGGAGAAATTGATGCTCAAATACATGAATTAGCAAAAATGAATAAATAGAAAGAAGTAATTTTGCTTTGTATTGTTTTTTGTTTGTTTGTTAAATATTCATAAAAAATTTGTATGATGATAACAAAAATGTTTTGCATTTTATTTTACCTGAGTTCTTAATTTTATTTATAATTGTGACTTACAATTAAAGAGCATGAGAGGTAATATATCCCCCCCCCCCCCCCTTAATATATAAATTTAGTCTTGCTAAATTCTAGATAATAAATAAAGAGAAATTATATTTTTTTTGTATGTAAAATATCAAATTTCTTTTAATATGCTATTATTTCAAATAATGTTAAATTGTTGCTTCCTTTCCTTGCTTTATCCACTCCTTAAAATCATATTGCATTATAATTAGCACATGAGGGCTATTTTTGCATTTCCTTGTATCTTGAATATACATGCAGGGAAAATGCTGGAAGAATTTCTAGATTTGAGTGGCAACCCTGTCTTGTGTCATAAGAAAATACATCTACAGTGTATTAATTAATCAAAATATGAGAATAATTATTAGGATGTAGGAAAGTCATAGATGGCAGATATATCAAAAATACATTTGTAGTTAAAAGTCTAGAATTTCAGAATTATTTTTTGACATATTGTTTAGGAGACATAGACATGCTCAAACACATCATGAAATAAGATCAGCTGATTGGAATAGTATAATGAAATATTTTATAATAATATATTTTTATTATTTTTTGTAATATAATTAAATATTGTGTAATATATTTTCATTATACTTTTGTTATTATAATTAAATATTTTTATTACTTATGTTTCTTCTTTTCCCGTGCCAGTTAAAAAAAATTTCTATTTAATTTGGTTTGGTATTTTTTTGCATTACACTTTAAGGAACATAAACATGTATCTATTAAAATCAGCAGCTTAACATTTCTGAATGATTTCTAAACTATTAAAAAGTTTTTAAGGTATCATGTTGTGTTTTAACAACCAATTAATATCATATGATTAAAATGTTGACAATTTCAGTCTTGCATTTCCTGCAATGTTTTTGATGAGTGAAACAAATTCCATTAAAAAACATAACATTTAATTATAATTTCAGTTAAAACTTCATTGAATAATCCGAAAATAATTTAGTTTCATCATTTAAGTGTAGCATTGCATGTATTTGGTATTTTGCTACAATTGTTGTAAAATTAGTGGAAGAATTATGACCATTTTACTGTTTTAATCATCTAATTTATTGATCTAATTTTTGTCAATTATGTATTTAGTAGCTATGTATATATAGATTTAGCAATCATTTGGGAATGTAATTTTCTGTTTTTAAAACTATTAGATTTTTTGTTTTGTTTTTTCATTAATTTTTAGTTTTACTTTGCTAAAAACAAATGTTCTTCTCTATTTAGGTCATTGACTCTACAGACAGAAAACAGAAGCCAATTTCTTCTTGTATTTTTAGACTATATAGGTAATTATATATTTGTATTTAAAAAATATTTTTAATAAAACATGTAAAACTTATTGAAATATTTCAGAAGTTTACTATTTATATTAAATTTAAAAAAAAAGCAAAGGTTTTTTTGAAATTTTTTGTTGGGTCTTATTTTAGTTGTATCTTTCAGTAAGGGATTATTTTGCCCAATAATGATATGTAAATTCAGTGTTTTTTTTAAAAACCTTTCAGCAAGCTGGAAGGCAAAAGCAGATTTCTTTTGTTTTGACTTGCAAAACAGCATGGAAGAATACGATTATTATCAATAGTCAATGCTCTGCACACAAATAATAATGATCTTCCACTCTTAATCTGCATGGGAAATATAAAAGAAAACAAAATTTCTTCTTCCATGCCATTTCCACCTTTAATTTTGCAAATATTGGAACTTAGGAGGATGGAAGAGAATGCAATTGACAAGAGTTTTCTAATGAAATATTGCTTAAGATAAAAATCAGGTGAAGTTAGGAATTGGAAATAACTTTTATTCTATAAAGTTGCTACTATTGAAAATCCTTCTTGGAAAAAAAAGTTTTGATTATGGGGAAAATAATTTACCTAATTTAAACTTTTTTTTTCTTTCTTCAATAATAAGGCACTATGGGTAAGTGAAAATTTCATATTCCTTACCCCTTTTTCCATCCTCTATGAGTTGCATGGCGTTTCTATGAATTCAGCCAAGATCTTCATCCTTCCTGCAATCTACTTTTTTCTACTTTCGGGGAAACTATAAAGAGAAAGACTGAAGAAACTAGAAAACTTGAAAGAGATAGAAACTTGAAAAAAGAAGAAATTTGAAAGAGAGAGATTTATACACAGGAGAAATTTGGAAGAGATAGATTGATAGACAGAAGAAACTTGAAAATGATGGATAGAAACCAGAAAATAAAATTTGTTTGTCTGGAATCTTAAGATAACATGGTTAAATCATTATACAGTAATATCTATATAATCTATCATTTTACCTATCCTGTCTTCCAGTAGTTTGACATTTCTAACAGTTCAAATGGAAGTATGAAAGAGGAGCAAGCCACTGTCTCTTGATGCTAGTGATATTAAATATGGGCTACTGCTTAGATTTTGAAATATTTATTATAGATATTATTAGTTGCCTTTTTTGGGAATCGTCTGCTCTCCGGATAATTTATTATATTTCAATTTGTTAAGATATAATTTTATGTCCATAACTCTGCCAAATTGTCAGATATTAAAGCCATCTTATTTTAATTGTTTTACATATGCTCTGTTCATTGCGTACATGAACCTATTTAGACCAATCTCATGGACATCACAAGACAATAGTGGTCAAAAATGTACAGGGAATTTAAAAATGATATATAAAATAAGAAAAATGCTGGGAATATTGAATAAAAAAAAAAAAAAAGAGAACAGGGAATTTAAAATTCGGAAATACAAAAAATATTGATTACTTTAAACATTATAAGAATAAAGGATCGTCACTATAGCTTTAAAAATAAAACAAACAACACTTTAAGATTATAAAACTGTGGAAGCTCATCCCTTTTCTAGTTACTCTCTTTTTCATCTGCATAGATCAGTTCAATTTCTAAGACAGAAAGAAATATCAATATGTGGAATAGTGACTGCAAACTATTTAATACTGGTGGAGCAAGTGAAACTAAAACAACGTTTTTTGGCAAAATATTTTATATTTTTGAAGGATATTGCAAATGTTTATTCAAAAATATTGCTTTTAAGAAAAACTATGCAGTATTATTTCTTATAGCAAACACTTGATTTTAACTTCATAATTCCAAAGTACTAATTTCCAATGCATGCACAGAATGTGTAGGGATGCAAATTGTAACCTTCTTGAAATCTAAAACAGTGAATGCAAAGTACAACTTGATTCATTTACTACAGAATTTTGTTTAGAGGATTTTTATTCTAATGCTTTGAAATCCAAAGAATTTTCTTTCTCTCCCCTTTGAATTAGTGAATTTTGTTATGCTAAATACTAGGGAATTAATTTTTTTTTCTGTATGTAAATGTGAACATTAATTTTATATATATATAATATAGGGAAAAACAAGGATACCCTCCCCCCTCTCTGATTTAAGTAGCAGCCCTGTTCAGTCTTAATCTTTGATTTTGTTATTTTCAGGCTAGGAGATATTCTTTTATTTGAACGGGAAGAAGTGATGGCATTTCTGATAACTACCTGCCTTCAGAAAGAGAAATATGACTGGGTTCTTAAACTATGCAAGTATGTACTTATAATTTATTATCTTGAAGTCTTAACTTAATATCATATTTTCTCATATTAAATTTTAAGTCAGTTAAGTTAAATTTGTTCACAGGCAGTTTTGAAACCAAGCAAAATATTTATTTCTATCAATTAAGCCTATAATATAATTATGTACAATAATAAGGTCTCAGGTATAGTCATTGAATCAGATTAGTAAGCTTTGCTTAATATATCGAGATTGGACAGCTATATAATAACCTGCAACTTCTTGCATTCTTGCCCAAAATTAGTTTGAGAATCTGACCTTCAAGCTGTTGTATTTGAAATCTAGAATAGTCCTAAAATTCTAGGCATCAGCAATTATTTCCTTTCATTTGATCACATGGTCTGGGAAAAACAAAAGTTGCTTTTCTGTTCTTCTCTGTGAGTGGACAGCTTGATGGAACATCACACTGAATTTTACATTTTCTGAGTATTCAATTATTTTGATTTTATAGTGTTCAGATTAGAAAAATCAGCATTTAAAGTGACTGAACGACATTTTTAGTTTAAATTATATGTCTGGAAATTCTTTATGAGTGGATGTTTAAGAAATTATGAAAATATGAATAATCTAATTTTGAACTAATCACAAAAGCAGGAAAAAAAAGTTTATTCTCCTGCTCAATAGGTGTATCTTATTTTGTTAATGATTAAAATTTGAATTTGTATTTCATATTCCTAAAATGCAATTATCTGCATCTTTCTTTGTTTATTTTTAATTATTTTCTATTTATAAATGTGTTTCTTTTTTTTTAAAATGTATTTAAGAATTTTTTCCTAATCACTTTGAATTATATAAACATTTATGTTGTTGATTGCTTCCCTCCCCTCCCCTCCCCTCCCCCCATGTGGAAGAAATATGAGAGTGATTTGATCACTATGTATGGTGTGTAACGTATTCTTTCCTCCTCCCCTTCCTTTTACAAGTTTTTGCTTTTGTAATCTTTTTCACTATTTATTACCACAAATATTGTTTCAATGGATGGTTAAATGTTTCTATTTATTATTTTTTAAAATTTACAATGTAATTGAAAGTTTTAACTGCAGTTTAAAAACAATTTTAAAGTTATATGTATTGCATGATTTATTTTTTATTTTTAGAAAGAATAAATGAATTTGAGAATAAATTCATGATGCACAAGAAATAATCAATTTCCATTAAATAAATTCAAAATAACCTAGGTCTCTGCATACTTTGAAAGAAAAGATTCAATAAAGCTCTTAATAATTAATTATCAATGTCAATTCAGTATTTTTTGGCTCACATTTTGTGCAGTTTTGCAGAATTCGTGTAGTTTTTTCCCCCTCGCTGTCCAATCACGTACTTTTGTGTTCAGTTTCTTGGAATTGCACAGTTGTAGAAACATGAACTAGCAGCTAATTTCTGTTCCCTTCCCCTTCTGTCTAATAAACTGAAAAGAATGTAAAATAAGGTTAACAGATTATTGAGATTTCTAGCATACAGTAAAGAATTTGACTGGAAAATTGTCAGAAGGTAGATAGCAGCATTGTTTTGGTGTAGATAAAAAATATGATGACATCATACCGGTAGTTTGTTTGGCAGACGGAGATTATTTTTTTTTCGGCGGGAGTCAGCGTGGTGTTGTACTATGTGATGTTGTGTGGTGTTGAAAGTAAAAGGCATTAATGCCTTGTGATGGTGTTCTATCTTGTGGATTAAGAGAATGGTTTTGGAAATGGATTTACAAATATTGCAATGTATGAATTTCCTATTATTTATGTGTTGTGAATGTTTTTTATGTTGTGTGTTTTGTCTGACTGTGATGTTATAAATAAACAAATTTGAAAGACAAATTTGACCTATTCACTCGGCTGTATTTTCATGACACCACAGTACCTTTAAAATTGTGAATTCTGCCATGGGAAATATTAAGAATAAGATCCAAAGCTTGCATTGTGCTGTTTAATATAAAATATGTATTGTGCATACCATGTTAATTTCTAAAAAATTCCTAAAAGTATGCATATTTTATTTATGAAAAAATATATACATAGCTTAAAATTTGATTTACATTCGATATTTTTTGTAACTTAAATCAAATAAGTAATATATGTGGTTTAAATTTTATCATTATACAATGATAATAGCTTAATTATTGTTTTTAAATGTTGAAATATTTCAAGTGTCCTTTATTTCAATACAACAGTGTGGAAGAATAACCAGTAAAAAATTGGTTATATCGCCTGCCAAAATCATACATTCAAATTACAATAGGTGCAACATTTATTGCATGGAAGAATACAAAAAAAAAAAAAAAAAAAAAAAAAAAAAAAAAAGCCTGTCTTTATATTTTGTAAAATTATGGTGTTTATTCTAAAATCATCTTTTATCCTTATGATACCATAAAAAATATTTTATTATAAATTTAAAAAAAGTGGAAAAAGTAGGGAGGTTTGAATTCAAACTTTTTAAAGAAGATTTTACAGTCTCATTTATTTTACATAATTATAACGAAAGCATGTTGAAAATATTAATGTGAATGACATAGATTCATTATCTACAAATTTACAGTACATTTCCATCAGTTGAAAAAATATTTTATTTTTCTGCATCTTCTTAATTATTTATGATCTTCATACAAATAAAAATGTCCTTACTATGTAAACTTTTAAATAAATGCTTCTTTATTCTGCAA
>JAPMOR010119832.1:0-14832 GCA_026543865.1 Argiope aurantia
TAAAATTGAATAATTGTATAGGTTAAAATGATTTAATTTGTTATTATTTTGGAATTTATTAGTGTTTAAGAATTGTTTTTTTCAGGCTGATTGTATTTTTCTTATAATCGATAACGAAATATTTATAATGTTATGACTGTTGATGGCATAGTGATTCTTAATGTTTCAGCGCAGGTAATTTGTGCCAATTGTGGATAAAAATACATTAAAATGAAAGAAAATTTATCTTCATTAATATAGGAAGTCAGTAATTGAAATCTTTTTTTCTTATGTTTAAAGCAACCTTTGGTAATATATTTTAGTTTTGGAACATTTCTCAGGAATTTAGAGGAAAAATATTATATGTCATAATGGTTATTGCTAAAGGAGTTTATAAATCCCAATATTCTAGTTATCATTTACATTTATTCATGGGAGGCGATTCCATATATCAGAAGAGGTAAAGCTGACTTCGAATATGGCTGGAAGATGCATGACATGTCTGAACCTATGAAAATCGAGAAAAAAAGCGAGAAAATCGAGAGACGCTAATTTACATATTTAGCCATCAAATTTTTATATAAAAAATATGACGGATAAATATGTAAATTAGCGTAAGCTAATGTAATACACAAAAAAATCTAATTCTTTTTGTCTTATATTAATTAGATTAAATATTATTATAATACATTTACGGCCTCTCCTATAAAATACATTGCAATACTTCAAAGTGAAAGAGACACGTTCGCTATCCCAATTAAAGAATTGCCTAATATTATCAGAGAATTTGTCACAAATAATTTTAATGATATATTAAAACACATACGTCATAAGAAAAATAAAAAAATATCTTCTCAGATTTTTTTTCATTAATTATATTTATCATTCATTTCTTTCTGGGACGCACAGCAAAATAAACAAAAATCAATATATTAACACAATAAATCAAACGTCTGAGTTTAATTATTTTTTAATTATTTTATTTATTATTTTTTAATTATTTATTATTTTTTATTTTATTATTTATTTTATTAATTATTATTATTATTTTATTTATTATTTTTTAATTATCGTTTAATTATTTTTTGAATTCAAGAATTTTATGTTACTGTTTAAAAATTGCATTCTACAAGACGAATTAAAGTTGATGATTGCGATGAAAAACCGAACTTTTTTGCCAATAAATCAAAATTTTTTTATTCAATATTATTAGTCACAGACCAGTCTTATTCAAAAAACCGTTTGAGTTTTGATACAAGTTCCTTATTTGAGTTGTTGCATTGATTTGTTTTATTTATATAAAACAAGCTTCAATGTTAATTAACATTCTTAAATACTTTTTGTCCCAAATTCTAAATTTTGATAGAATCTTTTTGCAAAAAGTCTGATAAATTAAAATTTCATGCAATTTTCTGTTCAATTTTGGCACAATAGTTTCTGAATATGATCTGCAATTCCTGAACAAAAGCATAAGCCATCTATTGATAAAGATATTTTACACTTGTTTTAATGTTTTAAAATATAAAAAAAATTGAGAATGTCATGTTATTATTTGAACTACAGTATTGATTTAAGGATGAGATAAAAGTAAAGTTTAATTTTTTGGTATAGGGATTAAGAAATATATCTTTTAAAGGCTATCGGCATTATCTTGAACATATCTTGTGATCAATTTTTAAAAGGTATGTATCTCTTTTTAGAAACTTTTTTTTTTCTGTATTGTTCTGTTAGTTTCCGGTATAGTTCTGTGTCAAATTTTGGCTTCAATCGGTTCGAAAAAGGCATCTAAAATAAACATTCGATTTTCTGGCACTTCAGCAACATTCTAGGGATTAATCACCGGAATTTACAAAGTATAGAATTCTAAGAAGATCATTCGGAACTTCTTTTTATATAAATGACATGCTATTATGAATACAAAATTGCATTTATTAGAGGGCATGCGGGAAAATTACGGGGAGACAACGTTTACTGGTTTTATATATAAAAAATAATGGCATATCTATTCAGTATCAATAAACATAGTCACATTTTTTACCTTTCTGATGGCCATTTTTAATACTTTTTTCCTTTTCGACCAAAACACTTGCTGCCATTCTAAAAATTCAAACCATTTGCATTTACAATCTTCGTTTTTCCTGGGAATTTTCCCTTTTATCCCTTTGAGATAAAAACGAGTTTTTAAAGATGCTTTTTCATGATTATTGAAAAAGTGCGGCAAATTTTTTGAGAAAGGTTTTTCCGTACAAAGTGGTAAACAGACTTGAATGTACGACTTCCGAGAAGAAGTAAATATACAAGCACATAAAAAAATTATATCTTTAGATGTTACGTCTTTGATATTGGAGATTTCCCTTACGACCCACACGAGTTCTATTTTAAGAATAAATTTAAAACGGAAACATCTACAGATGAATTATTTGGCTTCCTATTCATTCTTGTTATTGAGAATGCCATGATTAAAAGAAGTATTTAGTTTTTCTAAGAGCGATGGTTTTTATGTCAACATATATTATTTTTCAATCGTATTTTCTTTATATGTGGAATATGTCTGAAGCATATATTTCCCGGTTAATGATTAGATTATTTGTACAAAACTCCATATTTTTTCAATGAAAATGAATCTTGTTTTGGACCTTAGTGTAGGAATAAAACATTGCAAGAAATATCTGTACAGTACCGTAAACTATGCTTTTATTAAATTAAAAAAACTCCGTATTTACAAATTTTTGAAATTTTTTCAAAAGTATCGTTGAAAGAAGAAAACATGTTTGCACAGATGAGTATATATATATTTGTATAATAAAGAAAATTAAATATATTGATAATCTGTAGTGAAAAAAAAGATGAAAGCGATTTTTTTAAATTTTGGCAAATAGGAAAAATATTCTGTTTTTATTCAAAAATGCTGGAGATCACAACAAAATAAAAAATGAGGTTCTGATATATTTTCCTGGATAAAATTGAGGTTTTATCCTATTTATAATGTAATTTTTATTTTTTTAAAATACCAATTATATACTTTTTCTTCATGATATTCCTTGAAACTGAATTTCCTTACAGTAATGCTTTCATACTTCTACGATTTAGTTTCAAACAATTTATTATTGAAAAAAAATTAATATCTACTTTTTAATACATGAACCAAAAGAAATGGCATAATTTGGTAATAAATCAGACTTATTATACGAAACAACACGTAACACAGGAAAACAGAAAATTTGACTACAATTTTTGATCAAAATTTGATGATATTCTAAAATCCTCATTATATTTAGAATTATTATTTCAAAGAAATATTTAGAATTTCTTTGAACATAAATCTAATGCATGTGTGTGCTAGTTAATTTTCTATATCAAATCGTTTGATAAGAAGCTATTCAATTTGTCATATATACACACAGGGTGATCAAGAAATAACAGGAGTTTTCGGAGTCCTGTAACGTGTTATGTGCTGAACGAAATATAACAAAATTTGACCACTATACACATTAAAGTATGCGGTTTCGATTTATCAAGAAAAAAAAAATAATAATTAGTATCAAAAAACACAAATAGAGGAAATCCTGGCGCTGCAAAAGCATAATTTTTGAAAAAAAAAAAAAAAACAACTGATAATAGAAACATTAAATAGCAACACACCAAATAGCAATGAAAAACGTTTATTATAGCAACTTACAAATTTAGCTCAAGGTGACCATCAGCCTGATGTTCCAATAACGAATTGCATGTTGTACACGAGGTTTTCGACGGTGGCTCGCAGCATATCGGCATTTATTCGTCTGGCATGTAACGTTATTTGATGATTTAGAGTAGGGATGTCAGGAGCATGTCCTTGATACACAACGCCTTTCAAGTGAACCAGAATGCCCCGCAACCAGAAAGTGCCAAGATTCAGATCAGTTAATGGATATTATCTTATACGGATAAAATTTCAGGATCTTATGCAATATTTCTGCACCGTCAAGAACGGCATATCTGCCTTTTGGGATATTGAACGTGCACTGCTGGAATCTGCTCATCAGCTCTAGCCTGATCCATAACGGAAGTTGCAACTTTTTTATACCTTTACGTCCTCGGAGCGATTGCACACCAAGAATTCTTGTTTTTTCAAATCTTTCAACCATTCTTCTTAATCGGTAATCGGTCCTCTACGTAACTGTTTTAACCACCGGTATTCACGAAGAGGAGCGCTGGCATTTTCATCACGCTGATAAAACAACTTGATTAATAAGGCGCGTTCACGTAGTGACAACGCCATCGACGGGCGAATTCTTGCAGAATGGCATAAATTTCCGCAACCTTTTCTTTTATTTTCTATGCCATGTCACAAAGTACCCGCATAAGCAAATTACATAATAAAGTTTTCAATCGCAGAGCCAAGATTTCTCGTAACTACATTTTTTGGTACTAATTTTTTTTAATAAATCAAAACCGCATTCTTTAATGCATATGGTGGCCAAATTTTGTTATGTTTCGTCCAGTACATAATACTCTACAGGGCTCTGAACACTACCTGTTATTTTTTGATCGCCCTATATATATTGCAGTTTTAAAATGCACACTTTGAAGTTATTTTTAAATTTTTTAAATTAAAAACTCAATTAAATGAAATTTTGGCATTTTTGACATAACTTTAGTGATAATAGTGCAGAAATGATTTTTGCATCATCAGTAAATTTATAAAATTATCTTTTCAATAATATTAATTTTTTGTGCATAAATTTTGTATTTTTATTCAATTTTTAAAAATTAATTAAAAATGATTTTAATTGTACTTTTCTACAGCGTATTTCAATGTTGACTTGAAACTAAAACCGTTTTCATTCTTTCTATTATTTCATCGTGACATTTTTCTATTGTTGATGATCAAGATATGAAGGTTACGCCTTTTCCTAATATTGAGTAGACAAACGGCATGAATTTGAAATAATTTGCAAAGGGCTTGATTAAGACTAAATTACTCAAATTATTTAAGAGAAATTTTTAGCAGTAATTAATCCCGGTGAACCATTTGATTTAAAAAAGAGGTTTGTTAAAAATCAGAAGTCGAGCGCACTAAATGATCATAAAACGAACTGAAAACCATTTCTGCGATAATTGCTTAAACACCGTCTAAAGAATTTTAGGGAAATAGCCAAATAAAAGAATAATTATAAAAGTAGTAATTTCTGTAAGTTCTGAGTTAGTCAAATAGAAATTAATAAAGGAAAACGTACTTTATTAATAAGTAAATAAATATTGAATACAAAGAACATTAACACACTATATAACCACATAATTTTTAACAATGTGAGAAATCAAAGTCAGTTTTAAAAGATTTCATCCATACAAATTCGAAATTAAAATGTACGGAATAAGACAACTTATGTAGAAGCATGTAAAATTCAGAAATGAATAAACTCATTAATAAAGACATTTATTATTGCTTTTAAAAATATTGTGGTCGTCTATCGGTCCATGGAAACTTCCAAATTGGAATCCAATCCACTTTGATTGGTGAGTTCACAATATTAAATTTCATTTCATAGAATATTCCTGCATAGGTGAGTATTGTCAGTTTGAAATCGTAGTTAGATTCATGGCTTCTCCTTTATGTGGGAAATTTGGAGAAATCTTTTGGATAGCTGTAAAAAGTAGCGCATAGATATACTAAATTGTATAAACATACTAATGTCAAATCTATACGGTGTGGCGCTTAAAAGTTGACATCCGAGGCATCTATCATACCCAATCGTTTTATTACCAAATCAATGGGATTGTCGGCTAAGGTGTCGATCTGGGTCGATCTAAGGATAAGGTCATCTATTTGGGGTTTAAAATGATGATTCGTCTTAAAATATTCTCCATATAGTCTAAAATTCATTTCTAACAAATCGCTAATTTTTAACAGTCGTTGGAAGAAGTAAAATCAACTATTCCCTCCTCCCACGAGCAGAGTTTTTATTTCATATACAAAATGCTAAAAGTAACTTGCTATATGATGCTATGTTTTAACAATGAACCATGAACGATTTAAAATGTAATATTTTAAAAGTGTACATATTTAATGTAAAACCGTGCTATAATAAATTTGAAATGATTGCTAAAATTTATTTTACAAGCACCTTACAAAACTACGTAAAAGCTTTCATATAAAAGTTCTTATAAATGTTTAGTTTTTCTTTCTAAAAACCGAAAATATGTGATTAAGGCGTAATCCAGTAGGGATTTAATTTGAAGCCTTCAATATATTTCATTCAAAAAATAAATTCCTTCTCCATTTGTATTAAGCGTCACTGAAGCCTTTCTTGGAGCCTTTATGGAGATTTTACAAACATCCAAACTGCTTAGATAAACAAACCAAAAAATCTTTAACCGTGGCCTCAAAATCTTTTGAGATTATTCATTCATTGAAAAATATCATTACCAACATCATAAATTCATTTAAAAATCTCCTAGGAAATGCGGACTCCCTTTTTCACCTCTTCTTCAACAAACACTGAAATGAAAGTCGACCATTAAACTCCATTACCAAGAAACGACCATAAAATTCCAATGCCACCCGCTTACGATTCCCTATTGTACTCAAGTCTGTACCTAAGTAATACAGATCAGCCCCACATCTATCGATGTCCGTTTGGAAACTGTAAGTTCCATTGTCGTGGAATTAATTGACCTCCTCCAAATACCCCGAAACCATCTATCCCTGTCTAGTTGAGCTAAATGTCTAAGAATTCTACGCAAAGTAAAGAGGGGAGTGATTTGGTGTGATGGACGATTGCTTGCCTGTGCCTGCCAGAGATTGGGGTATTCCGCCTCCAGTTCTGGAAGTAGGGAATGATGACCGCTAGGGGGTCGAAATCTCTTCCCGCACCCTCTCCCTCCACCCTTTGTGCTTTGAAGCAATAAATAATCACTACGTGTTAATGAAAATTCCCTTTTAACCCTATTATTCGCAAGGGCTTGGTGATCCATCCAGTCATTCTGGGCTGTCTGAGAGCGAGGTAGGATTGCTGCTGATGGTCCAGTGTGCTATAAATAACCAAGAAGCAGAGCAGAACCATTAGTGCCACTTTTGTTATTTTTGGCATTCTGTTGTGTGGTATCTGATGAAAAGCAGAAATATTACGACCGCTGTTTTCATTATACTCAATGCTTCTGCCACCATTTTATGAAAATGTGTTAATTGCTTTAAGAATCCATCGTTTTATAAGAATATTTCAAAATAAACTTCAAGAATCTTAAATAATTGTACTGGAATAATCGCTGTCTATATAGATCCTGTATAAATAATTCTATAAATCTGATGAATCATTCTTTTAGCTATGTCAATATACATGTAATATTCTCTAAGATCTATCGATATAAGATGAAGAATATCGTCAAATCTTTGCGCAATTTTTCACATTTAATTTTATCCAGATTAACTGAGGAATAAGAAGATTAATTCAAATTAGTTTCTTTTGGTGACTAGGTCCGTCATGAATATTGGTTGAGTTTATTTTCAGTTAAATTTCTTATGCATAATTTAATGTTATGTTGAATGAAAATATTTTTAAGTATCAAATTGTAAAAGATAGCAAGGTTAGGTCATTTTATTAGTCCTGCACTTCTCTCTCTTTGGCTCATTTTAATATCTCAAGTTTCATGTCTTCAAGGAGCTAAAGTATCCAGTTCATTGTATTTTATTGTATTGTATTCAACTGTACTGTCACTTCACTCTTATTCCTTCCCCATTTAAATCTCATAACATTTAAAACAACCCCACTTTCTTAGCTTTCAAGTTTTCAGCAATGAAGTTTAGTCTAGTTATATTAACGTCCCGTTTAAAAGCAACTCTAGGTCTATTTTGGGACAGACCTCGTAATTTTGAACCGCGCTCAGATGTCGAAGACGACACCTGAGCTGGCAACCCCCTCGCCACACCACACCAGCAGAAGGACGTTTGGCCCGGACGTTTAACGTGCACCAGACCTGCTTACACGACACTTTTTCGGTGGAATAGGGTCTCGAACCTAAAACCGTCCGGTTCCGAAGCTGTGATCTTACCACCAGGCCACCGCGATCTCTTTCAGCAATGAAAGAATGGAGTACAATGAACACGATTTAAATTTTAGTTCAGCAATGAAATCTATTGTTGAAAAGTATGCAAAAAATATTTTTAAAGAATTTTCAAATTCAAATATATATATATATAATATATATATATACGACAGCTAAACTGGCATCTTGTAAAATATATGTATTCTTTCAAATGATGCAAAAATCGTTTTTGAGTAATATTTACGGAAGTTATAGAGAAGCTTCAAAATTCTGCTTAATATTCAATTAATTTAAATACGAATTAAAACTGAAAAAAATATTCCGAAATGAGCATTTCCATTTATCAAAGTCAGTGACATAGCATAGTGCATATGACAAAATTTCACAATAAATAAAAAAAAAATATTTTCCAGCCTGAACTAAAAGTTTGAACTCTTTCGGAAATTTCTATTATTTATTCTGTGACAGAGAAACCTCAGAGACACTAAATGTTGATGGAAAATAAATTTTTGACTGTGAAAGTAAAGATTTCAACTTGTCTCCTGAAATTGGTCTAGAAGAAAGCTGTTTCCTTCATTAGATAAAATAATTGTAGAAATTTATGAGGGATATCGGCAGTGACGGAATTTGGCAGAAAAGTTTGTCTTTCTAACACACCGACTGATCTACTAGATTTAGATGATGCTGAATGTATCTAAATTACTTATTTGCAAAAATTGACTAACATGACATCAAATTCAAACAAGTTCGACTATAGGTTTTATAGTTGCCACAGGTCATAGATCTAAAGGAATTAATATAAACCCACTTGAGTTCTTTCAATTTATTTGTAAAATACAAATTGGAAAATATTCTGTTCATTATTATAATTATGCTGCAAATATTCCTCACAGTTGCCATAAACAATGTCAGCTGTAAGAATTTTTTTTTCAAAATTGAAGTTTATCAAAAATTATGTAAATATTTTAGGCAATTTTTTTGATTAACCTGTCTTATATGTCATGCTATAGACATTGAGAAAACAATAAAAGACTTGTATTTAGAAAAAAAATAGACGAATATAGTTATAGTTAAATACAGAAGCTTTATTCTTAATTTTATTAATTTTCTATGAAATATATCGTAATGATATTTTCCATTACGATATATTTCATGAGTATATATATTACGATATATAATGGTTTTTATTGGAATTTGATTAGCGTTTTACATATTCACTGATATTCTTTATTTTCTGAATATCATAAATATTACTACGCATATCATAAATGTTGTATTTATCTCAGTAAATAGCCATTCGTGTAGGAATTTTTGTACCAAATGTGTTCACTATATTATGAAATATACAAATGCGATTTCATTATTTATACCTGTGATACATACAATATACATACAATATACAAATACATACAATATACATACAATATTTATACATACAATATACAATGATAAATTTATTATTGCCAAAAAATTCATTAGAATTTAATTAAATTTTTAAATTCCTAAATTACGATGGGGGAATTTGACCTACATATTGGTAGAAGAAATCCATGCTAAGCCACTGAGCAAAGTACATATTTGCTAAGTTCGCTCAAAAACGCAATGGGTGGGACCAGTGAAATCTTATGAACACTAAAGCTCGAAAATACAATGAAATTTGGCGTATGGTTTTATAACTAAAATTGCAGACGAGTTTTAAGTTTTTGGTAGAAGTGAGAAAATTTAGATAGCTGACATAGAAATTGTAAGGCAGATTCAAATATTAGGAGTGCGTTGCACCTCTAGCTTATTGATCCATTTATAAGACAGAGCTATGTTAGTCTCTTACACTGACAACTAATAGGCAGATGCCCAGGAACTTGAAGCTAGTTATTACTTGAATGATTGTTGCTTGATATGGTTGTTTTCAAAATAATCTGATAATTTTAATGACCGGGATATGTTTTATATTCTCAGTTAGCTTCTATGCATTTACCGTGCTTTTGTTCACATATTGTATTAAGGTTCGGTTGATAACCGATTTTAATGCAGGAGACAGAGGTAGTTATTAATCTCGATCGTACTTGAACGCCAGAAAACAATTCTTTTCCCCTCGGAATGGAATTGGTTATAAATAAAATAAATAAAGCAATTGGCCAAGTGCCAAACTTGAGCTACATAAACTTTTCTCGAGATACTTCTAAATTTAACAAGTGAAAAAGGTGCCTTTTTAATTTCGGATTTGTCGCTCAATGATATGCAGTGAGCCAATGTTGATGTTTTTCAAGGCAAATTGGCTTGCAGCCCCAAATAGGTGCACCGCTTTCTTTTTGATTCATTTTCTACGTTCTTTTTTTCTCTATTATTATCCTTTTTTTTAAGTTTCGCTATTTATTGAAATTTCTATGCAAGAAAATAACTAAATGAGATTAGAAATAAAATGATCTTATGCCCAAAATTAAGATTCATTATTTAGTTTTATAGAATATATCTTTGTGCTAATGATACTATTGAAAGCATTTCATTATTTGATATCTTTTTTTAGGCATCTGATTTTGCTTATTTCGTAAAAAGGAATATCATTTATAATTGAGAAAAAACAGACATGTGACTACGGGATGAATTTTCTGAAAAACGGACTAAATTAATTATACTTTTGAATATTTTCAAAAAATAGATTGAAAAATGCCAGTTTTGTCACTTAACTGGTATATTTAGTATGGAACTAAAATATACCAGTTAAGTGACAAAAGTGTTTTAAAAACTGGAAAAAAACTTTTTATTTGGGTAAAAAGAGGTATAAAGCAAAAATCTTTTAGTTTAGAAGTTTATCAAACAATATTCTTAAAAGTTTTCAGGTAGTTTAAGAAATACATTATTTAGTTCCTGAACTAAAAATTAATCTGTATTTTCATCTATTTTTTATAAATATTGGGATTCGACTGATAAATAACACGAAATTTTTAATTTTTTTCGCATTGTGAAGCACTAAAACAACTATAAAATATTTCTAAACAGATAGCTTACTTATTTTCTAGTTCAGGAACTGCAGAGCCAATTGAGAAAGTATTATTCGGAATTTGAAGAGAAGATATGCATGATTTTAATTTATGAGTTTATTCTTGAAAAAGTTATATCAAAGATTAGAATTTGGGAAAATTTCATCTAAAGACTAAAATAGCATTGAAACGTATGTAAATTCAAATATAAAAATCAGTGTAACTTCTAAAAAATACACTTAGAAACAAAATTTTAACGTTTTTATATAAAAAAAAAATCTGTTGAAACATTCAGAATATTAAATAAAAAAAAATCACAATTTTGAAAAAAATCGGCTTTTTAATGTAGTCATCTATTTAAAATTGCACATAAATAATACATTTAGAATTATAAGAATGAATGGCATATATAAATACATCAGTTCTTTTTGTTTGATGTATTCGAATCATATAAACTGATTTAGCAATAAAAGTTTTTGATTTGTATAAATTCCCAATAGTTTCCAGATGTCGCAACAAAAAGAACGAGCGTCCATTTTAAGTGCAAGATATTGTTCTGTCAAAACATTTCCCTCCAACAATGGAACCAATCTTGTTCCGATAACAGTTCTTCCACCTCATTTCGATCTCATAACCTGCAATTAAGTCAAACATTTGAGAAAACTTATTTCCTCGTCTGTTATGAACTCCAAACAGCAGCAGCAGCAGAAGAGGAAGACAGGGGCACATACGGGCTTTTAATTAAAAATCCTGCTCTTGCTCCTTCAAATTAAATTTCCAAATAAATTGAACAAATAATAACGGAAGTTCCGAAGCGAGCCGGAGCAGTTTATTAAAAAAAACAGGGGAAGGTGGGTGGAAAGAAGGGGTTTGCTTCACTGAAGAAAGCAATAAGCGCCTGAAGAATTTGAAGAAACAAAATAATCTTTTCTGTTCCTTTTAATAATGATACTACCAAAGAGTTAAATATTATGCTGCCTTAGCAACTAGTGATGAAAAAGTACGCAAAACTTTCATTTCTCTTGTTGATAAGGATATTGTCTTTTTGAATAAGATATCAAACAATCATCTGATACAAAATTTCTCGATATTAAATTCTAACATTGTTAGATATGGAGCGGCAATGCGAGAGGTGCGACATTTAATTGAAATGATAAAGGCGAGGGAATTTTTTCGCTTATTATTTTTTTTAGATGTAAAATGTTTATTTGGAATGCTTGAAGTTTCGTAGAATTAAATTATAAAAAGTGATCCCAATACTAGAATGGTTCCTAATTTCTTGCATTCGTTTGTATCTTGACTTTTAGGTATATTAGCTGATATAATGTTGTCAAAATGTAGATGCAAATTTATCTAAAGTATGGAAAAAAAATAGCAAATCACTGGATTCCAAAAATAATTTTCTTTTCCTTTTTATGAACTGTAGAAGTTTTATATATTCAATATAAGGAAAATATTATAAATGCAATTAACCTTCTCCTAGTTTCAATGTTTTTAATAACAAATTTATATCAAATTCCTATGATACCTAACTACAGATTTAATACTCAAATGCAATTTAATTTTAAAATCCATGCTACATTTGATAGAAGACGAAAGAACTATTTGTTGCATTATGTTTGTTATTATCTTTGTTTTTATTAAATTCAATACGATTGAAGCCGTATACGATTTTGTACAGTTTAAACATTTTTGTGTTTGTTTTCAGCTAAATTTAATGTAACATTAATCGCAGAGGATTTTGGTGAAGTTGTATTATATTTATATACATCATTTATGTTTCAATAAAACTTAATTTTCACTGAATAAAGTTATTAAAATTATAAATAAGTGAAGGGCAATTTCGATTGGGATAAAAAGAGTTTTCAAAATATGAATTTTTACTTATGTGGTTTAATTATAATTGCATTTAAGTATAAGATAACACACAATTGAATATCTACCATAACTATCTATGAATAATATTAGATTTATTTTAAATAAAATTAAAATTTGCTTATGAAATAAAACTAATTTTTTTGTATCAATAATATATGGTACTAACCATAAAAATAATTTTAGTTTAATTATTTTCAATATAAATTTCACTTTTAGCTGGAGAATCTTTTCTGTAAGAGTAAAATACTTGCGAGAAGGAAAATAAAAGTAATTCATGCAAAATCAATGCACCTTCTAGTATTTAACACTGAAAATATTCTCAAATTCGACAATCATAAATGAATGATCTAATGATTTACTGATGTGAAGAGATTATTTGCCAAACCAAGTTTTTAGAAAATACTCCAGTTTTTGACATTCTTTTTTCATAGTTCTATAAAACTTTTTTTTGGAATCGACTTAGAAAAGTATGACATAAATAGTTTAAACTTTGTCAACTTTGAATCTGACAACGCTTAGTGAGAATGGAATTGAGCAATTTTGTACAATATGACATAAATTTAGAAATTTCAGAATTATGTATTTTGAGTTTGATTCCATAGATCATGATATGGTTATAAATAAGTTTACATTTGAATGAAGAAAAATGTTGATGCTGTAATAGGAATCGAAATGTAGAAAAATTGCTGTAAAAAATTATTTGATGGTTTTTGGTAAATTATTACGTGAAAACTCTAAATGATTTCCTTTCTTTAAGAAAAATAATACTTAAAAGAAATTATAATCTTAAGTATAAAAAAAATCTTATATTATTTCATATTCAAGGTGGCAAAAATGATTAGTAGTAGTTTTTTTCTCATCTGTAGTTTATTTGTTCTTGTATATATTTTTTTTTTTTTTGCAGAAATCAGTTCTTTGCTGTAACCTTGAAGTCAGATAAACAATTTTTCTGACATACACTAAGACAATATTAAACTTCTAATGAACTTTCCTTTGACAATTTTCTGTTTAACACCTTATGTACATTTGTCAATTTAATGCAGTTACGTGCATTTATATTTCAAAGGACTAATTAACACTAATTGTCACCCTTGCGAAGGGCTAATAAAGCACTTCCTTTCTTCTTAATGGACAAAAAACGCTTAAAAGAAGCGATAATCTTAAACACCAAGCAAACATTTCTTATTTTATGCTTAAGGTTACAAAAAGAGTAGAAAGAGGTCTGCTTTCTTTCTTTTTTTTTCTTGCCCTTCCTAACCTGCCATTGAAAGCCACAGCTTCTATTTTCTGTGTTCTCTGGAAAAAATAATAGAAGAAAGACCGATTTAAACCTTAACCTAAACAACTGTCCGGAAAGACAAATAAAAAAAAGAGGATTTTTCTTTTAACCTTTGCACTGAAATAGTCTCAAATGGAATTCTGCTATTAGTTCTGCAAAGTAAAGATTTAAAAAGAAAAAAGAATTTGATAAAATAAAGAAAAGAAAAAAAAAGCGCTAAAGAGAAGTACAAAAAGCGATGAAAAGCAATCAAAGTGACTCGACTGTAGTGGAAGAGGAAAAAAAAGCACCACCAGGTGAAAAAACAATGTTTATTTTGAAACTCAAAGACAAAGGAATAGGGGGAAAAAAATAAAAAATAAAATAAAAATGGCGTTCTATACAACGAACCAATAGGCATTATTCCTTTTATTTTCCTTTAGAAAAGAATTTGTCTCTTAGATTCTTTTTATCATTCCGTGAGACATAATTCGTGGATTTGTAGACTGTAAATTCTACAAGTGGGGGAAAGTTCATTTGATTTGAAATTTCTCCGGACGTTCTATTACTTCTGTTTGCGAGTGATTTGTTTCATTCAGTTGCTACGAATGAACCGAGTTATTTTATTCATTGTCTGTTTTGCTGGATCATTTATTTAAGTACTTAGTTTGCTGGAGTTGCCCTCTGACAAATTTATCACCGGTGTTCCTAATG
>JAPMOR010119832.1:20832-42750 GCA_026543865.1 Argiope aurantia
TTTGAGGAATCTCCACCTTGTAGAACTCTCCGAGCTCGAGAAATTTATTTTTGTTACCATGACCGTCTGTCTATCTCTCCATCAATCTGTACCAAAGTTAATTCAAAAATTCTATGAGCTAGAGTGTTTTTTTTTTCAATAAATGTGTAGATTTTTGTCAAATTTTGAAGGAAATCCATTTAGAGGAAGTCTGTCTAGATGACCACAAGACACGATAATTGCAGAATACAGAGATCTAAATGGGAAAACATTTGGTGCACAGATTTATCATCTAAAGTGTAAATCTGTATCAAATTTGGAATCTATATTTATCAAAGATTTGACTTTCTTTGGGTCTATATGTAAAGAATATAAGAGCGATAGTTTAAAAACGTGATGAATTAAATGTACGAAATGTAGTATGTAATTTTGTGACTTCAATTGTCGTTATATGCTAAATTTTTGTTTTCTATAGGTTGTAAACAACTTGTGTAATACACAAATTCGATTTTCTGGTATCTATTGCTAAATGTCAATGATTAATCGCCAAAAAATCCGACCATTGGGAGTGGTCTTTCCAAAACTTTCACGCACACTCTCTAATAACCTTGTCATGCCGGAAAACGCCTTAAATGGCACTGGCGTACAGTAGTTAAAAACATTAATTTTTGGAATGAATTTACCATTTTTACTGAATCTATTGTGTCATCCTTGGCGAGTTATTTAGCGATTAATCCGTGGCAGGAGTTAATAATATCGGGAAATCGAATTTGTGTTTTAGACTGATTAAAAATATTTTACTCAAAACTCGACTTGTAGCTAGAAAATCCAATACCAAATTTGATGTATTCAAGTCATTGCTTTTTTGAATTATCGCGATTGCATGTTTCTGAAAATACTGACTGACAGACAGTCAACACGCAGTTGGATTTGGCTCAAAATTTGTCAAGTGTATACACTATAGATGTTACCAAATTTTATCAATCTAGCTCTCTTCGTTTTGTAAGCATCGTATTAATTTATATTAGAACAATCGGAGAAACGGACTTCGTCTGAACAGAGTTTAGTCAAAATTTGATAAAAATCTGCAAATTTGCTGTAAATAACGTACACCAAATTTCAATCACTGAGTTCAAAGCGTTTCTGAGTTACATTCCTCATAAAGAGACCGAATTACGGATATTTTTAAAAATATTTTTTTCAAACTCAGTGAGGAATAAAGCGTGGAGATTCGTCAAAAACATAAGTTCAGATTTTTTAAACTTTTACTATACTTTTTCTCTATTTTGCATAGAGAAAGTAAAAATCTTAAGTGTATATTTGTTCCATTTATTTTTTTAATTTTTCAAAGTGTAAATATACTTTTCGGTCAATTTGTAAATAAAATAATGAAGAATTCAAACCGTTTCAAAATTATTGATGGGATTTTTGTCTTTTTCGATTTTCTTAACTTTTACTACGCCCAATTTTCTTGCTTGTATGATATTTTAGATCAGAGGTTAAAATCTTCTTTTATTTTTTTTAACAAGTTTGCGCTTATGTCTTTTTAATCTGTCTGAGAAATAACCACCAGGATCATAGATGGTTTATCCTGAGTACAAGAAAAGAAGACATATGGTTCCAGTTAATTTTATTTCTAAGATTGTATTCCCTAATCCTTTATTATTTATTGAAATCTTATTAGTATTCTATCTGCCATGTGGGACGCTTAGCATGCAGATATTTATCTAATTAGAAGACCATTTCTTTTCTATCCTATGAAATAAATGTACGGCTCAATGAAATAGTAAGGATGAATGACAGATGATTCATGCGGCAGCAACGAATTAAAAAACTTCTTTTTCGTAATCTCTAAAATTTGAAGAATCTGCAGTTTATTAAAGTTATTTGTGTATAATATTTTCAAGTTCTTTTTAATTGAAATAACGTATTTGAAAAAATGCATGTTCGTTTACAAAAAGAATTTTCTTAGTTGATGCATCCTATATGTCTAAGTTGTTATAAGAAAATAAAATTCATCTGTAGGCAAAGCCATAAATAAATTAAAAAAAAATTTAAAAAGAATGATAGATATATGATTTTATGCCATTAAAATAGAGTCAGAAAATGCTTGTGAGAATCTGCTGTAATTAAAGACTCTATCGTCTGCAAATTTTCAATTCAATTTTTTTGGGAGAAATTTTGCGGAAATTCCTGAATTTTTCAATTTCTTAGAATTTTTATGTTCGAATAATTATTGAAAATATACACTGAGGATATTAAATACAAATATTTTAATGAATCGAAAATCGATTGTTTTGAAGGGATAACATATTCCAAGAATTAAATGAAATTTAAGAAAAATTTTATCATTAAATTTAATCAGTAAAAGATGATTAGAGTAAAAATAAATGCCTCAAAATACATTTTCAAATTTCACCAATTTAGGCATAAAAGGTATAGTTCATCATAATATATATAATAGAAATTTTAAAGCGAATTCATTCTTCAGTTACAATAAATTTGATCATGGAATTCTTAAAATTCAGCAATTAATGTTTTATTCCCCACCAAGAGCTTTTATCATCGATTTCAGTCTTTTGAGCATAAAATATTTTCTTGTGGATCCAATAGATTTCCTTAGTGTTTTCACAAAATTTTGAAATGATTCCTTACTTTGGCATTGCCCTTTCTTAATTAAGACTTTATTATTATCTTGACTATTATTCTCTAGCCTTGTTCTTTCGTTATCTGGAATTGTTTTGATGTGTTGTAGAAGAGAAAGAACTTCATTATTTCACCTGTACACTGGAAGTTGGAGTCTTTTGAAAGATCCAAGAGTTTCATAGTTCAAATTTTGTTAATATTGTTATGAAAATCTAGAGTCCGATGCAGTGGATGCTCGATGGAGCAATCTAACAATCTCACACGGAAAGCTAGCACCATCATACAAACAGCAAAACACAGCCGATAAGACAGCCGAACACATTTACAGAAAACAGCAACATACAAGTAACAAATCGGCAATAAATAACCGAAAAACACAAGGCCCTCGGAGAATTTTTCACAATACTGACTTCACTGGTTAATGATCGCATTCATTTCAATGAATGTAGGCAGCTGTAGGGTTTTTTTGTCAGCTGCATCTTGTTGTGGAAAGCTGAAATAACAGTTCTCTCAGAAAAGCCATCTCCTACTTCTGGCAAGCATTTCCAATCTAATGTTATATGATCATGAGATTTCTAGGTACACCCAACATCTCATAGAAGTTTTTACCTTGAAGTTGAGACACCCTGTATGGGTAAGAATAAATTTTGGAAATATTTAAGAACGAATGAATGGAGCATAGAACATCATAATGCTATGATGTTTGGACCTTCTTTAAATTGTTTCTTCTTCTTTTTTTGTATTCTATAATATTTTTCTCTGATGTACAGGCTAGAGGTTTGAATCTTCTTTAAATTCTTTTTTTTTTCTATTTTTTGTATTCTGTAATATTTTGCTATGATGTTCGGACTGGAACTTTGAATCTTCATTAAATTGTTTTTTTTTAATATTCTGTAATATTTTTCGATTAACTTTTCGGCAAAAATAAAGAGAAGTACGGCACTTAGGAATTTATGATTCATACAGAAGATATGCATACGCTGCAGTGATGGATTTCTAATGTTGTATAAAATGATTACTTTAAAAAGAAAGTTATTTCTTCTCTTGAAAATTACTTTCGGAAAAGTTATTTCTTCTTAAAGTTTCGCCAGTTCTATAGATGCTAAGATTATAACAAAAGATTTGGAGGAATACAAACTGTTTTTGCAGAATATTAAACAGTTTTGGAGCGACATACAGAGCATGACTAGTGAGACGAGAAATAAATTCAGAAGATCCTCAAATAACTTCGAACAGTTTCTTCCTCAGAAGAGAGAAAATTTCGGCGCTTTCGTGAAAGCCGCTTTTCGAAAATATTTATTTTAGAACATATATTTACATATTTTTCATTTTGTCAGCAAACTAAGAATTTTTGAATAATCTGAAATTTGCTGCAAAGCTGTTGGGGCAGAAAAGTTTTTCTTGAAAATAAATAGAAAAAAAATGACTCTACTTTTTTTTGGAAAAAAAATGCAGAAAACGCTATAAAACATTTTGGAAACTTTTATGCTTTATATGATACAAACTTCAATTATTAATATATTTAGAAAATATAAATATGAAATTCAATTTTTCTTTTCTTAATCAAACACACTTTCATTATTTAGAACGCTTTAATTAGTATTTCTTATTGGCTTTGCTTAAAATAACGAACACTTCTCTGAAATATTTATAGGCTAATACACTTTTCTTAACTAAAATATGACTATATTCGCCTATTTCCTAGATAAATGTATTCAAATTACATATCTAATTCATTCTTTACTTCTAATAAACATGATTGTGTGTGTGTGCTGATGCTCTAAGTTGAACAGGCCAAACTGTTCAATTTAGATCTACCAAACTTGGTAGATAATATATATTTTGGTGTGTCGAAATGTGCATTTCGGAACGTTTTTCTAAAAATTTTAATTATAATTCTAATTAATTAAAAATTAAATGAAGCTTTGGAGCTGAAAATGATACAATAAAGAATAATTTTTTTGCGTCATCTTAAAATTCAAAATATTAGCTTTTTCGATGATACTGGGATGTAATTTTTTTAATTATATAAATTAAATTATTTTTAATTTATTTTTAAACATATTTTAAGCATATTTTCCAGCAATATTTTTTGTGTAAAATAAAATTCAACCCGCACGAGCACATTATGTTAAAAAAAATAATTAGCTTTACTCAACGTGTTGCCATTATAACGAAAAACTCAAATTAAAAAATTAAATTACTACTCACTTAAAACTAAACATAGAATGAAGTAACTTTTACCATGTGTCTGTTTGAAATAAAATAAATATAAGACACGGTATTTTCTGGAAAAAACAAATGCAAGAAAAGGGTTTCTGTAAATTTCTGTATTATTAATTCAATAACTCTGGAGTGTTTAAGGCAAATGTGTTCAATACATACTGGATATCCAATCTAATCGGGGCTCAAAAGATAATTTATAAACCATTTTTATGTGATATACAAATTTAATAAGAAAAATAGTTTAAATGAAGTAAGTAATTATATTTTATGCAAATTAAGTCAATGAATGTTCTGATGAATTATATAATTTAAAATTTTTGTCTAATTTCTAGATTCTATTCTTGACGCATTGATAAAAAAAAAAAATTCTTCCTCCGACAAAAACTGATTTGAGTTCTGAAAATCTAAACATCACTATTTTATAAAAACTCGTGATTTTAGACTGTACATTGACTGTCTGTTAGATATATTTATCAGTAGGTATCCAGAGATTCTTCAAAGTTCATTGGCCTAAAATAATGAAATTGTTGTTTGAGCTAAAATAATTACATTCAAGGCTTCATGTCTCAATCAAATTCGTTTTTAAAAGTTTGGAAATTTTTTTTGATTTAAAATTTAGAGTGTCAAGAATAATTTATTGAATATGATTTAAAGTAGAATATTGAATGTTTTTTATTGAATTTCCATATTAATGTAAATATGATAAATTAATATTTGCATATGAATTCATTTATATGCTGATTTATTCATAATTTATTGTTAGTGACTTTTTAAAATTTTAAAGTTTAATAAATTATAATAGTTAAGATAAAACAGTGCGTGAGCAAGTACACAGAAAATTTAACTAATTAATTTGTAATTCAAATATCTCATTTTATGCAAGTAATGAAAAATGCGATTACGATGCAATAATTATATTGTAATCAAATAAATTCCTTTAAGCATTAGTTATTTTGAAATAATTAGTCCTATATAAATTTAAAGCAACACAAATTCATGCCAGTTCAAATTGTTCAACAGTTATTATAGAAATTTTTTAGTTAATAAAATATTAGTTTATACTTTATTACATAAGCATTACCCCGTTTGAATAATTTTCCATATTAACTTTAGCTCAAAAATGTGGACAGTTTCATAAAATATTTGTATAAATTTCACATGTTATAGTTAAATATTTTCAAGCATTTATTAACTAAATGATATTTTTTTTCTTTTGTACGCATTTATAAAAAAAAAAAAAATTAAAAATTGATTTATAAGAGATAAAATTTCTCATGGAGCAGTGTAAGTAGATATTTGAAAAGTTGTCAAATAAGTAAGCGGATTTTGTTTCTTTTCGAATCTTAGTTATTGTGACGGAATAGTTGTGACTATATTTCTGAAAGAGTAGGATTTGTGATGGGACAGCTGGGGCCGTTTGGTTTCAGACCACAATACCAGTGTAACTACCGCAGTAACACAAGAATCATTCAGTACGTGTGGTGATAAGGCAATTTTTTTTACGTCTACAAATGATAAAAATAATAATGATTTTTAGACGAAATAAAAGTGGTATAGAATGCAATATGGTAAATAGAAAAGAAATTTACAAGCAGATTTACTTTGAAAATTCGCTTCATGTTTTGTAACAAAAAGCTACAATCTCAGTTGAAGAACCATAAAATGATCTAAAACTGTTAATGACATATCGTGCTAGATCTAAATTTCTGTGGCAATTCCTCACAAAAATGTTCAAGAAGAATTCTGCACTTGATAAAAAAAATAATTGAAAATACTTGAAATCAGAAGTGGTGAAATATTAAATATTATAAAAATATAAAAGTTTTTCATATTATTAAAGAAACCGTCCATGGGTCTCCAAGAAGTTCAATAAGCATAACAACTGTTTTACAAAAAATACGAAGCACAGACATTAGAAACACATTCTACATGTACACAGAGAACAGCACTTGTTGATACTAAGAGCACAAGCAGATAACTAATCGCAAAATCGAAAACACCTCAGGAACAAACAATTAAAGAGTTCATGCTGCTGTGGACACACCAAAGATAGAATTGACACTCATGCGAGCGCCTTCGCTCTTATAGCTTCCATGACAGAGTACAGAAATTTTTAGAAAACTCTTCGAATCTTAGTTCCTAGTATTTTCGAAACCTTTATTTTTGTTGCTTAATTCGCCTTCAAAGACGGGGGTCACAAAATTTTGGCTAGTTCCAACACAATAAATGTTAAAAAAATTATAAGTAAAAAGAAGTTTATATGTCGTCATGTATGATTATGTTTTTAAATACTAAAATCTGAGGCTCCATGCTCAAGCAATATGGAAGGATCATAGGCTGCTTAAAAATAGTCATTGTCCTTGTCATATAAATTTTAGGAGCTGTTAAGTACCTGTTTGATATTTGAGGGTCGTTTAATAGAGTAAAATGATAAAGTAATAGGTGGTTGTGATAGACTAAAAAGAGAGTTACGTCTTGTTAATGAACTAATAATGAAGGAAAAACTTCGTATTTCTTGTTTTAAAAGAAAATTTTCTTTTTTTAAAGGAATAGTTTTTTAATTCCAGAATCAATACCGAAACGAGAACTCATGTTTTTTCCCCTTTTGTAGTATAAAGTTGAAAAAATAAAATTAAAGATTAGAACCTTTAGTTTGAAATATCGTAAGATGAAGATATTTTATGTTTCATTATTATATTTTTCAAATTCAAAGTTTGCTTTTAATTATAAGGAAACGATAAAGCGCTCTTAAAAATATATAAATATAGTTACAAAGTTCGAAGAAATAAATCCAATAACTAAAGCAATCAAAATATTATTGTAAAATTTATGAAGAATGTTTTCAAAATTTATTAAAATTATAAAAAAAGCTAATCAGAAATAAAATTCGGAGTATTGAAAAGTTCAGTCTTTGAATTTTTGTAAAAGTACATTTTTTTGTAATAATATGCTTCAAAATTATTGAAGAAAATAAAAGAGGTGTTGATTTTCAATTAAAAATCTAATTAAAATTTTGAAAAATGTTATCTTAGTGCGAATTTACTACTACTACTACTACTAATAATAATAATAACAACAACAATAAAATAAATAAAATTGATAGCTCTAACTTCAACGATATGCCCTATAGGACATTTGCATACTTTTTTCATCATGCTTGTCACATATCGCATGTCATATATAGATAATATGCTGACCTTTAAATAATATCACGCTAATATCATTAAATTAATGAAAGCGCTTTCAGCATAAAAATTATTTTAGAACGGTTCTTGATCGTTATTTAAAAGTAAAAATTGAATACTTAACATAGCCTTTTTAAAATATTTCCTGTTTTGATGTTATTTTGAGTGAAAAGGATTCTTACCTGCGTTAATTGGGCTATTAAGAGGAAACGAAGGGACATCTGAGATCTTGAACAATACATCAATATATTTAATCGTTGAAATAAAACTCAAATCGTTTTCATTGCTGCTAACAATACTTCATCCTTACCTTTTTTTCCAGTATTGATCATCAAGATTCGGCAATACATCAATATTATGTATTGCCGAATTTATTATATTATATTATGTATGCTTATGTATCAATATTATGTATTGCTTATTTTTTGCATATTGAATATGTCTTAGGCTTCAGTTTAAGAATGTGTTTAATATTTTTGAATTTTTTTGATATTTACAATTAAAGATTAACTTCAGAATCAGGTGATAAAAACACATTTAAGCTACACCTATTTTTAAACACTGCTGATCTGTACCGTGATGTAATAGGATGTGTAAGGATATAGATAGAACAATGAACATAGACATGTCTAAAACAATATAGGTTATATGTTTATAAATATTTTACTGAGACTGCCATTAAGAACCAATTAAATAAAATACCTAATAGAAAAATTTATCCATTAATTCCGGCGAAACAATTGACCACCAAAGGCGATGAGTTATGAAGTAGATCTTTAATTTTTAAACGAAACCTGTTTTTGACTATATTTTAAATATTTCATTTTTCCTTTGGTTAGTGAATTAAACAGTAAAGAAAATTCTCTAACAAAAAATTTAAAAAGTGATTATAAAAACACGGGAGACGCTGATACTAGTAGTATTAAAAAATTGGAAATTGAACGAATTTATAAAGCATTTTTCTCTTCCTTATAATTTTGTTTGTGGATACATTTTATATTATTATTTTCAGACTTATCCTGATTCGCTTATATATATATATATATAATATCCATTTATTCCGGCTAACCAAATGGTGATCAAAGGCGACGAAGCTTATGTTATATATGTAGAATCATCAAATTTTTTTTATTTTTTAAATAAAAATTGTTTTTTATTTTTATTTAACTTTTCATATATAACACAACACATCATTATATTTGCATTTTCATGATGGAATCGCGTAATTTTTTAAAAATCAAATTCAAAACTAGATGACATCTATCATAAATAATCAAAACATAATTGGAAAGAACAAAATATATTATTGTAGTGAATGAAGAATTGATTCCAAAATTACATAAATATAAACATAAAAAAATTAAATAAAAATTCGCAAAAAATGAAAGAAATTGTTATATATAGTAACTTAATGATATCAATCAAATTGGACATTGCATAAATGTAGCTTAGTAAATAATCTCGATTAATAATCTTACTAATTAATAACCTAATTAGTCTTGATTTGAAAGGATAATATGTGCATTAATATTAATTGTCTTATTTTATTAATTCATGCTTTCTATAATTGAAAATTATGCTTAAGGACCGTTATTATAGCATATCTTACAATAGGGAATTTGCTTTTAATAAATAACTATGGGAATACCTTGCTTCTCTTAAGCCTTCTTTGCATAATCGAACAATCACGTTACCAGTTTGTATTTCTAGGGAACCCTAACAATTTCAACTGTTTCATGCCGCCTCCCCTTTGTCAAAAGATTATTCCTGATTTCCCCTCCACTTTTGCAGCCATTCTGAAATCTTCGCAAGATTTGCAAGCCACTTTCAAAATTAAGCTTCCATCCCTTTTACCGAAACTTTAGAGAAGGAATAATCCTCTGGAGGGGGTCGGCTTATGATGATCTCCCGTAATTATTCCCAATTACTTACTCGAGACGACTTATCCCTTAAACATCTTAACATCCATACATCTGCAGAAATTGCCTGCAAGTTCCACGCCAGTAACCCCCGCATTTAATCCGGAACCATTTGTTCTGGAAGGGACAACAATGCCACTCCCCTCTTGCTGGTGCTGGGAAAGCTTTACGGAGGAACTAATCATAATTAAACGTTTTAAAGACCGGGTCAAATGCTGACGGTGTCTTTAAAGAGGACGATGCTGTCTTTTGGGCCCTGCCCAAACTCAGCAGGTGACCTTTGGAACAGTGCTGATTGCTGGGGGATGGCTTTTCCTAGGATGGGCAGTTTCTGGTGATGGGTTTTGTGAGAAGTGTTTAGAATGAGGGTGTAACTTACGAGATGGGCATTCATTTTCCCGAAACAAAGAGGCGACTCTGCCCTTGAGGGAATTTGTCTTTTCAAATTAGGTAATGGCTTCGTCTGTTTAATTTCCTGTGCTACCTTAAGAGGACGATTACAATAATTTGAATAAATGGATTGAATAAAAACCAAACGAAACAATTTTGTAACTTGGTCTTTATGTAATGTTATCGACTTTTTTACAACTATTTCTTCTTTTTAAATAAGATATAGATGAAGTTGAATTCACCCAGTTATTATACATTCTAGGATCAGGGTAATAAAATCAATTCAGGGCAAATCATATAATGTCACTGTTATAAGAAATATTCGATTGCCTATGTCAGCTACACATGATATTGTGCTCTTAAAGATACAATAGGCTCTGCGTCTATTATGCAACAGTGTTATTACGATTTCTGTAAACTAAAAGTTTTGATGACCTGATGGTAAATTTGGGGATATGTAACCTTTTGGCGAACATATTTTGAAACACATGATATTATTCTCAAAGACACAATAGGCGTGCGTCTAATATGCAACAGTATCATCACGATTTTTGTAGAATGAGAGTTTTGTTACACGAATTTGAAGACGTAATAGCAAATTTGGTGATATGCGACACTTTTGGCAACTTGGTGTCGTGAAAGTTACAATCTTTCCCACAAAACCCAGAAGTCTTCAGAGAATATCTAATCTTGGCAGCAATCTTCGATCAAGGCATTGATATTATGCTTCCATGGAATGCAACTAGCACGTGATCGGTGTAGTTTTCGTCCGCGAAGAAACTGGTAGCCGAATCGCAGAATAGGGCAGGGCTCTGAGATGAGCTAGTGTGTTGCTGGTGTAGTCAATTGTAGATAGGTTTGTTTTTGTTATATTTACTTCAAAGTTTTGCCAGTAACTACTTTTATAAATTTCTTTTTTTGATGTCATGATTAAAATCTATTAAATCCCCAAACCCTATGAACCGTAATAGTGTGTTAACGTTATTTGCATTTTACACAAATTCTTTAATAGAAAAACCGATATTTATGCCAGTTTCTTATAAAATTAAGTAATTACTGGTTGTTACAATGCAAAACAGTTTAAATAGAACTTAGATTTATGCGGTACTTGATTTTTTTTCCCTTTTCGGTTTCAATATTTCCCATTTTAGAATAAGATACGAATGCTAATTTCAGGAATAAAAACAAATAACATAAATAAAAAGAAAATTTGTCCATTTTATTTCATAAATGGCCTAAAAGCAAAGCCAACTATTAATAAAATTATTTACGTAATAGAATGATTGATCAGTTTTTTAAAGCAATGGCATGTGGAAGTGACGACTATATTAAAAACGTTAAATTAATGCAACAAGGGGCGATAGTAGAGGAACTTATAATGACACGTCAGCAAATCACTGTTGTAGATATTGAAACCTTCAGATACATATACACGAGAAAATGAATCAGAAGTTGCAAGTTTGATTGCGTTCTTAATATCTACATAAACATAATTTTTTATCTGCGAGTTATATTACATTATAATCATCTGACATAGCAAAATGGCTACAATGAAAATATTTAAATGTAACAAGAAGTCAAATATGATAAAAGTGAAATAAAAGAAACTAATGATTGAATCGAAAAAGAATTACTAAATGAAGAAAAAGCACGAAAAATATAATAGTTCAGGACAAATAAGAAAGGGGCATTTTAACAATGATACACACACATACATATTCATTATTAGTAGAAATACTTCATAATATTATTATTAGAAATTTAATGAGAAATATGTTAATGTTCTTTTGATCTTATATACATAAAGTCTTCTCATTGTTAAAAGGTGTCCTAAAAACTTACATTTTTAGAATTTAACTTATTGTTTTGCTGCTTTAACTTAATTGACCACTACCGTTTTTATATCTAATATGAATGTAAAACGCAATTAGTTCGATTTTCTGATACTGGCTAGTTTTCAAAAAAATCCTCAGTTGATAGATGCCCATATAATCGAACTTCTACTATACAAGAAATATGACCGTAAAAAACAGACAATACATATAAAATTATGAACCTACCTTTTTGCTAATTATTTATTTTATTTACTGTTTCATTTACTGATCCTATAACAGGGAATGAAAATTCCGATAAGGGGAAAATATATCACTTTGTCTTTTTCAGCTCTCTTTTTGCACTTAACTGTGACAAATATTTTGTTTTCAGTGTTGCAACAGCTGAAAATCCTGCTCCACCAAGATAAGACTCAAGAGAAAATGGAAGACCACTTTCCCTTCTAGTGCGGAGAATTCATAGCTCTCATTAATAGACACTTGTCATGGTCCATGAAGAGTTCATGCAGAATTTTAGTTTTCTTCGCCGCTTGGTAAGTGGAAATAAATATAGGGAAAAGATATTACATGGTTTGCAAAATGGCACTGACAACAGAAGTGGTGGATTTAGGTACTTTGTGGTGCTGAAAGGATCTTCTCTTTTAATAAGATAACCAATTTAGTTTTACGTTACAGCAGATTTTAAACATGTTATGAATTATTTTAAGTTAGTGTTTTTTTTATTTTATTAACATCGTAAATGTGTATTTGTTTTAATTTATGACTCCAGACTGTATGGTATTCACGTTTCTACACATTATTGAAAAAGATATTCGTTTTTTTCTAAATATTCTGATAATTAAATGAATGCAAACAAACATAGAAACCTATCTAATTGTGCCTGATAAAATTAAATATCAACCTAATGTTTTATCATTAACAGAATTTGTGATTTTTGAAAATTTATTATTTTTTTAGAGATTAGGATATTAATATTTTTTAATCGAACTACTTTAACCCCCTATCAGTCTATCGGCCCTAGGCAGTTAGTCGGTCTGCCTAGGGCCGACTAGATAGCTGCGTTGATATCTTAGTTGCGTTTAAAACCGATATGGCAATATAAGTTACAAATTATTGAAGAGTTTAAATTAGCTTTTCTTAGTATGAATAGAATATTTTGTTGAGATAAAAAGAATATGCAACACTTGATTGACAATTTGAAAGGCAATTTAAGAATTTTAAAGAAAGCAATAATCAAAGGTGGCATTTTTTAAGTGACATTTTTTTATTGTATTCGTAGACAGACATAGTTCTATAAATGCTTTTAGATTTTTTTATATAGCTTTGAATGAAGTATAAAGTTTATCAAAGCCTGTAAGTTTATTTATTTAGCGATAGAAACACTTTCTTTATATACTTTGTATATGGGAAAGTAAAAAGGATGGTAGCTGATATAAAATAATTTTTTAAAAAAAGATTTTAAAAAATTCTGATGGAATCTTACTACTGTCATGCATTTCGAACTGAAATTCTCAGTTTTAGAATATAAAATGCTTTCTAATCCTAGAAAAATCTTTCCTCTTTTGTTGCAACACTTTGATAAATTTCCTATTGATCTGATCTGAAATGAAATGAAAGATAATCTAAATTTGGCCAACTAAAATGAATAGTCATTTTAATCGTTCAATGAAATCGACTCTTATTAAAATAACATATGTTAATTTGGCAAAAAAATTTACTGACTTAAAACAATTTTCTAGATTAAGCATATCTAGTTTCAAATTGTATGTCATATGTGATTGTTCTATGTTGTCACAAAACATTATATTTTAATTAATGATAATAATAATAATAATAATGATACAAAATAATAATAATCCTACAAAGTATAAAGCATCTAATATTTACAGATTTGAACAGAACTCGTCAAGACGATATTTTGATGTTTTTGAGGTAGCAGTCTAAATAGATTATGACGCTGTATTCGGGAATCCCAAATGTTATACATCAAAATACAAATCGTTTTGACGTGTTCTATCCGAATCAGTAAATATTACGCACTGCGTATCTTGTGGAACACCGTGTAATTATTATTATATATTTATCTTGTAGCAGATGTTATATCGAAATATGTGATTACATCCGTGTCTGGTCTGTACTTCTCTCATTTTGATAAAAAAAGCGACAAAAAGCGTAACTATAAAGACTCACAGAATCAAAGAATAATACGAAATCTTTATGAAATGGTTGCCTCATTTTTAAACTCTATATTCATTTTTTTTATTTTCATTGTTCATTCGATAATTTTTCGCTTGAGTGAATTGGATGCATCCAAAAACAAAGTTATATTAACAAGAATACATTTAATACATTTATAGCAAGAAAAAAATGTTTCTAGCATTTGAATTTTTTGAAATTATAAAAATATTTTTATAAGCGAAATTTTTTAAACTATAAAAAATTAATAGGCTTGAAGTATTTGCAATATAATAAAACATTACTAATAATTGATTTTTTTTAAAGAATCAAGACATTTGTTATTTTTGAAATATTTTTCTAGCTATAAAAAATAACACTATTTGAAGAATGACATCTTTTTTGCTCAAAATCCTTTTAAAGTAATCAAAATAATTCTACATAGCACATTTTAAAATAATTCGCAAATACAAGAAAAGGAAGATGACATTTTAATAATTTCGGAATAATTAAAAATATTGTCTTTTTTGAAATTATTTGAAATAATTAACGACATTTACTGTTTTTGAAGTATTTCTTTAGAAACATAAAAGGAAGGTAGAGTTAAAAAAACACTTATTTAAATATACTTAAAAATATTCTAAAGCAAAACAGAAAGGAATGATTACAAATTAAAACATTTTCTGATCTTAAAAAAAATTGTAAATAATCAAAAATGTACGGGCATTTTAATTAATTTCATATGGAAATAGAGGCACAATATTCTCGAATAAAATTAATTGAATAAAGAAATAGTCTATCAATGTATATATATTTATATGTAATGATATCTCTTAATCTGATTTAAGTCTTAATGAATTTCCTAATTTTATCTTAATTTAATTCATATTAAGTTCACTTTAAAATGGTTACTTATTTCCTTATACATTTCTATGATTATACTGATTTAGGCTGATGTATTTCTCATCACTTATTCTTTGCACGCAAATTATGCCACTTTTGATGAAATAAATCGAAGATTTAAAATTTCAAAAGTCTCTTTCATTCGGTCATGCAGCTACTAAAACACACACACGCTCGCTCGCTCGCGCGCGCGCGCGCACACACACACACACACACACACACACACACACACTCACACGGTTAAATGTTTGTTTGTATGTCTTTTTATACCAATTTATAGTTGAAGTCAAATCTTGATGAAATGTGTCACATATCAAAACAAAGAAGGGTTGTTATCGTATTTCAAATCATACTTTTCAACTGTATCTTCCCAAAACATTAGGTCAGAAAAGTGTTTTATACTCTTTTATTAATCACAAGGAATTAATTATTTAATGATAGCAATTTCAATTCCGGATAAGCTTCTTTTCTAATTTTGATAAATTATTAATATTTAGTTTTATATATAATTTGTAAAATTTTTTTTATTGCTTTACTGAATCCCAAGGTAATTGCGTTTCCACATAAAGCTATTCAATCGGGAGCTTTCACAAATGCTAAAATTAAGGCAAAATAAGTATTACGAAAAATTATATTTAAAAATAATTTCAAAAGAATGGAAATCTGCTGTTGTAAATTTCATGTTATCATGTCAGAACATTATTAGTTTTTTTAAGTCATTACTTGTCTTAATTAATTTAAGTCATAAACCAGTTTTAACCGGTTTGAAACAGTTACGTGACTATCAGATTACACATGCTTCGATATTTAGAAAACGATGCTTTTTTTAATCTCAAAATCGTTCGAACTCCAAAACTTCATCTCAAGGCCAGACTTCTTTGCGAAAATATGGTTTAAACTGGTTTGGAGTGATCACGTGACTATTGTATTGCGCAATCATCCACTTTTAGGAAAACGATGTTTTTTTTCCCATCTCAAAATCGTTCGAGCTCAAAAGCCTTTTTTTTTCTGCTTGAAAAATTAAAAATTTATATATATAAACTTACAATACCTCTTCTTGCTATTTTTCGTTTATTCCTATTTTCTTCTTTGGGCAATATGATACTTCAGGTGATAACTTCATACGACCTGCCTTTCATTGACCAGACTGGAGAATCGGATACATAGCGGAGATGCATGCTAAGTTGTAACTTTTTGTTGGTGATAAGTCTCCAAATGTGACAACCCCTTTATTATTTTCTAATAAACCTAATAGCGAAAAACTGAGGCCTCAAAAGCGATAAATCGCCAATTTTCTGCCCTTGCATTTTGTGGATTCAAAAACATCAAACCAAAACAATATCATGTTCTCACATGATAAAAATTTACTTTCTTCGGATATTAAATATGAAAAAGTACTTTTACTTCCGCTTTCATTTTAAAGTATATAATTTTTAAACTTGCATTCATCGTCACTTGTAGTAGTCCAATCTGATTCAATTTATTTTTTTCTCTATCAAATAACAAGTTAAAATTTTAAATATTACATAGTTTAATAACTCCACATTACATAGTTTAATAACACCATATTACATAGTTTAATAGCCAGGAAAACAATATTCTGATTGAATAAGCTGATAGTCAACAGCGGCTTGCTGTTAATATTTGTGACCTTGAAGAATAGGAAGTCAGAATGATTTAAAAGTTTTCCTAATGTGTAATCAACTCATTTTCAATGAAGCTATAAACTGCAATGGATAATAAATAGTGTCCTAAAATTAATGCAAGATTTAAATTTGCCACCATTTGTGCAGTAAGTGTTAGGAAACATATTGAAGAAACCATTTGACAGCTAATAGCTTAGGGTTAGTAAAAATAGATCATTACACGATAGACTAATACGTTTTCATTGTTGAACAATATTTCAAAATAATGAAAGTCTGACGGAGAAAGTTCGAAAATTTCAGAATTGACCCCTAGTTCGTACGGTTTAACACCATTGGATTTCTTTTTATGGGTTATTTCAAGTCAAAGGTCTATGCCAATAAGCACGCGTGCATTGGAGGAGGGAATTCAAAGCTACATCAACGAATTCAATCATATTTGTGCAAAATGGTCATGGTAAAATTTCAGCAAAAGAGTGCATATCTGCCAGCAAAGCCTTGGAGGTCATTTGTCCTATGTGTTATTCCATACATAATCCCATCTTGTGTACTTCAAAATTCAATAAAAATAACAATTTAAAGAAAATAAACATTGTTATTTAATTCAGATCTTACGTTAACACGTTATTCTATTTGGAACACTCCAGTTTTATTAACCCTCAATTACCAGCTGTTAAGTGGCCATTTTAATAGGGTTGCCAACACTTCGCTGCACGAATGATGGCAAATTAAAATCTTTCTTTAATTTTGAGAAACTCTTTATAAGCGGAGGCAAAAAGGAAGAAAATTTAAACTAAGTCATAAGTATGTTTCATTGCTGTTTTGACTCTGATAATATTTCTTTAAATAACGAAGAAACAGTAAGTTACATTATAAATTTATGAAAGGGAATAAATGCTGCAGAATAATTTTAACGGATGATTGTTGTCCGAAAGATTTATTGCTAGCTGAAAACTTTGACATTTTTAGATGAGTTCTACAAAAGATGATCTTTGGATATTGTTCTCTGAATAGTTAAAAGTTATAGAAAGTATTTCGTAAATTATAATGATATATAGAAGCCTTTCTTTAATTAAGTAAATATTTTAAAGCGTTGAAAGGAATACATAACAGATTATTTGGCTAAGGCCAACATAATAAGGAAAAAGGATACGAGCGTGAAAATGTATCATTCTAGTATCAAGGATTTGTAATTGCACATTAGTGTTCTCCTTTAAATGTGAATAGCTATTGGTAAAAAGAATTTAAAAGTTATTTTTTTATTTATAAATAAATGCTATTGTGGCTATATATACATATATATATAATGATATTTTTAAATATAATTAAAATGTTACTTAATTTCCTAATTTTTATCCTAATTTATGTCATTCTAAAATTTCCTGATTCAATTCCCATTTTTTAAATTTAATTACTTTTTACACGTGATTTATAAAACTGCTGGTTTAAGCATTTCAGCATTTTCTCACACTCCAGTGAAGGGATAAGAATCCTTAATACTTTCAACATTATTTTAAAGATATCTAAATTTCCCTTTCCTAAGTCTACACATATCAAGGAAATCCCTATTAAAATCTCATACTAAAAACCATTGTAGGGAAAAATCTCGATCTCTTTTGCTCTTGTATCGTGATGTAAACGGACATCAGTTTTATCATCGCGTCTTGTATATAATATATCTTGTACAAATAATATATAATTTTAAATCGAAGTTAAAATTTCAAAAGTTTCTTCTGTTCAGCCACTCAAAACATACAGTTATTTAAATATATTAAAATTTCACAAAATTAAAAATGACATATAATTGCACGTTCGAAGTTGAATTAAAATGTTTCGATCTTTTTTCTGTTAATTTTTCAAACGCTTACTCGCCTATAAGATACATATATCTATAATATTTTTTCAGCGACTTACTCGGAAAATTTTGAAATCGGAAAAAAAAATTAACATTTTGAAATGAAGGAAAAATGAATTTTCAGATTTTCCAAAATTTAATTGATAAATTCGCATTAACTATCTTTAATTTGCATGATTTCAGACAAAGAAGAAAAAAATATTTTACTCTACTTCCAAAAGAATAAAAAAACTAAATATAAACAGAAATCTTTTTTTTTTAAATGAAATTTTCACATTTTTTTATTGGATCAATATCTGAATTCAAATTATTTCATGCATTAATTAATACAGATACTTATTAACTAATTGATTTTCAATGTTTTGTAGAAAATATTTCTTTATATAATGATGCACATATTTGATTAATAATTTTAGTTAATTGAAAACTCGTGATATTGATAAATTAAGTTTTTTTCCTTGCTTAATTATGGTACATATTGAATATAAAACTAATATTCTACGTTAATGTTTATTTTTACCATTTAATTTTTTATACGACTTGTTATTTATGTTTGGAATAAGGGAATGCAATGTATGACTATGGAATGGTTTAATTGACCTTTTATGATGCTTTGAATAGTAAATTTTTTCATTAATCTTCATCTGTTTTTTTGTGAAAAAAAATCTAATACTTTTTATTTGTTGTATTAGGAAAATATTTTATTAATTGAATTTGTAATTATTGCGATAATAATTAATTTAATTATTATTTCTATATTATAATAACAGCAAGCGAATTTCTTTTATTAAGTGGAAAGTTCTAATATTCTGAAGAAATAGATGCAATATAATATTTTTACAATATTACACAGTAAATTTTCATATTGTTTTATAACTTAGGGAAAATGTACAATATTTTGTACATCATGGAAATCCTTAATGATGATATGCAATCATTACACTTTTTGTTGTGCCAATAATTACATTATATACATACCCAAATTGCAAATTACTATTCCTAAATATTTATTTCCCCATAAATTAAACCTTCATCATGTTATAGCTTTTGCTAAAAGTTTTATAATTTTTTTATTTTTATAGCTGAAAATCAACTTTAAGAATCTTATATATAAATTATTTTGTTTTTTAAATGATTAACCATTTGCCTTTTGTGCATAATATTGTAAAATACAATAAAATTAGACAAAAATATATATATATCTCCAAACCTACATAATGCAGCTTTGCAATATTGTAAAATAATGTTCATTAATGTTCATAATATTTTTAAAAATTTGCTACAGATTCCTGATTATATTTAATATAATGTTCTATACTTCTTTTCGAAATTTTGTAATTGAAACCATGATCAAAATATAAAAATACAAATAAAATTTAATTGTATCATGCCCCGAAATCAAATAATCAAGACATGAAATCAATAATGAGTTTTATTCTTAACGTCCAGCTATGAAAGATAAATTTTGACTTATTTGTTCATCAGTTGTTCCTGAACTTCATTCCCAGTGTCTTTCAAGTAAGAGGTTTACATTTTTTTTTTCTAGATAGCGTTTTTAAGTTTGGTTTAATGAAACATTGCTAATGAAATATCAAGGAGATAAATACAAAAACTATTTTTTAAAACCGTTTAATGGGCAGTCGTATTCTTTAGTAATGCTTTGCTTTATTTGCAATTAATTGGCTATTTGTTTCTTTTGTTTTCTCAAAGTTCACATTCTTCAGGGAGTTGATCAATCGTTACTTTGTTTTTCTTTAGTGACATTTCTCGTCTTGACTAAAAAGTCTCGCTCGGTTGAGCTATAAAAATTTTCTAATCTTAACAGATTTAGTTGAAAAATGAATCGCTTTTTATTCAATTGAATGTAATCACTTTAAAAAATGCCAATATTTTACACCAATTTTTGGCTTTAATAAAAAGCGTTATTAATGTGCAGTATTCCATCTTAAGGGCACCTATTTTTTTCGTAAATAACTTCTGTCTTTTAAATAATTATTCATTGTTTTTTTGAAACAACAAATATTAAATGCAACCAAATTGTTTTCGGTAAAGTTGGCAATTCTTCTAATTTAATTTCTTCTTAAATAAAAATGACATAAATTTTTCTGGAAGAAATGATTAAGAGCAATGCATTTAAGACTTTTCATTAAACTTCATAACAAAGAATTCCTTTAAAATTAAATAGTAACATAAAATTTATAAAACTGCTTTGTTTAAAAACTGATAAATACTGTTTTAGTTGTGTGAAACAAGTCAAGAAGCGTTATTTAATTTTCTAAATTGTATTGTTTATAACTATTAAAACCCAGCATGAAATGTCAGTACTAATATAGCTCCAAGAATAATGCAATTACGTATATATATTTTTTCGAGGTTATTTCCAACTTTTAAATTACTTTTTCCTGCCTTAACCGAAATATCATTAAGGGACTTGTCCTAAAGAAATTTATTCCGTGGGTCTTGTAAAGTTAATTCAGGTCGGGAATTGAACCCCGAGACCATTTTAAAATTGTTTTGTTTTTCACATTTAATTTTCTGCTCTTCTTAGATTAATTTTGTTCTCTGCTTTTCAAAATAATTTTCCGCTACAACGCTCCAACTCTTCCCCCAAAAGAAAACATAATGTTTTTTTTGTTCTCTTGTATATTTTTTAATGCAGTTTTGGAAGTTTTTTTCTTTTTCTTTTAACAGAAACCATTATTAGTACTTAATTTTGCTCTTTTTTGTATTAGGGAAGCTAGTTTTCGAGAAAATGGCTTATTATATGTGTGCATTTATTGTTTTCTGTTTGTTTTTAGAAAATTTCGATAAAAACTGTGCGTTGCAATTTCAAAGTTTCCGAAAAATGTTTTTTTTTTAAAGGGTTACTATGTTACATTTTCAGGTGTGTTTAAATAAAGCAGAATATTTTTTTAATTTCTGAGAATGACATTTCTTTTTAAAAAATCATAAATATGCAAAGAATAAAAGAATTATAAAAAAAGAAAATTCCTCTTTCCTCATGTTCTGACTTATTCTTCTATTCTAATGTATAATAGTTCGTATTTATTGCTTTGCTTATGATTGAATACCCCATAATATTCTCCGAATGTTTATTCGGACTGAGTTAGAAAATAATGGTAATGTGTTCTCATTTATTCTTCTATTACAACATATAAAAATTGT
>JAPMOR010119832.1:47750-120597 GCA_026543865.1 Argiope aurantia
AAAATTTACTATTTAATGCTATGCTTAGCTAACGGAATAAAAAGAAAGAATTTTTTCTTGCTTTTAGAAAACTCATTTTTATATTCAAACAGTTTCGTAGATGTGATGAATCATTTTTGAAAAATTTATCTACATAGGTTCTGACAGTTAAAAGAAAACAATCCGCAAACTTACGATCACGGAAAAAGAAATGCGAACTAATAAACAAAATGCCACTTTCGCTTCAAATCCCAAATAAGAAATATTAAACAAATCAACAGTTAAGGAGTCGTTACGGATTGTTTTTTCCCTTTAACATTCAAGTCATAAATTCATTAATTTTTCATGCATGTTGTTAAAGACTGAGTTAATGGGCTTCAGGTAATGACATTAATATAATAAGCGAAATGACAGTACCTCGTGAAACCAGGTTTTTAACCGTAATAAATGAAGTTTTGAATGTGATACTTGAAGTAAAGAGTACCCAACTGCAATTTTAATTTTGTTTTTGGACTTTTTAAATGAAAAATTAAAATAATTTCGCGAGTAATATGGTCGTTTCAAATGATGTTTGGGCTTCAACAGTAATCATTCAGTTTCATTTTTAATTACTGTTGGAAGCAAAGGAGCTTTTTGGGGCAAACCTTTGACGACGCCAGTCTTCCGTCCAAATGGAAATGAACATTTAAGTGCGCACAAGAAAGAGGAACATAATTACTTTCTTAAATTAATTAACCGAATTGCGAACTCAATCAACAGAATTCTTCGGTCTCTCAGCAGATTTAATTTCTTAAACACTGTAGAAAGTAGCAAGCCGTTCGAAATTGCGTTTGGCGGGAGAAAAGCTACTCTCGGTGCCAGGAACTTCCATTTTCCCGCTGCTGGAAAATATGCTAAAAAATAGAATTTTAAATTACGGCTTCGGAATTAATTAACTGTGAGTTAATTAAAATTACGTAGTATGATATTTGGGTATTGAAAATTCGCATTAGTCAAGTAAATTCTTTAATGCGTTTGAGTTTGGAACTTACATAGAGCAAAGTTTTGTATATGATGAAATAAAAATAAGTTGTTGATAATGATATTTGTTTTTGAATGTGTATTTGTTTGGTGATTTGCGAAGAAAATTGGTTTTTAATTTTCATGTTTTGTTTAGTTTTTGGGAAAAATAAGAAGAAGCGGCAAGTGAATTTGAAATTAAAAGTAGATGATAAGTGTTAATTCTTCCAAACTTTTTAATAAAGTAAGTTTTAATTAAAACGGAAGAGTTCGAAAGTAACAGCTGACTTTTGAAAGTTTCATTTTGAACTTATGAGTAATACTCTGCTTGGATATTAGAGAAACTGTTTAGTTGAAAATTAGTTATTTTCTTATTTGCTACATTTTGTAATTTAATTACAACCATTTAGGTCTTTATCATACGTTAAGGTTTGAATTATGATGATGTTATTTTAATTCTGTTTTAGTTTCAAAGCTTATTTTCCCTTTAATTACTTTTATGGTATAATATAATCAAATTCACGTAAATGTATTTTTTGGGTCACCAGGAATTGCTAAAAATTTCAATTAAATATTTTGTGAAACTCAGTAAAATATTTTTAAACCTCAAATCCTGATAAATTTATAATTCATTCTATTTCAGAAGTCTCGCACCGTTCTGTTCATTGTAATTTCCCTATTTTTCTTTCAATATAGTTGTGCATCTAATTATCTATAGTTGTGCATCTAATAATTGTCGCATTCCAAAAAAATCTGCATTGCTTGTTTCTGAAGTTAAACCTTAAATGTAAATACAATCAAATTTCAAAAACGATTTTAAAATGTACTTTACATTAAAATCTAATCAAAATAGAAAAAATAAGCTGAATTTTCTAATTGTTTAATATAATTAATTATTAATTCTATACCAAAAGCACAATTCCTGGGCAGATGTAAAATTAATTTCAGCATTACAAAATATTTATAGAAAAATAATAAAAGATTAAAAGCTAAAAGTGTAAAAGTTATTGAAATAAAAAAATTTCTTAAATGTGATAATACATATATAGCTTTCAATGGCTATACAATATGTGCATTTTTAGAACTTAATTATCTGTTAATTAAATTAAATATTGATTTAATATTTGAGACACCAACTGATAACGAATTGGAAAGAATTGATTTTATAATATTCTAATAATGAATTATAAATTAGGAAGAAGAAATATAAAATATAATTACAATAGAACATTTCTACTTTCCATTGCTCAAATAAAAGTCTATGCTTAAAGCTCTTTCTACTAAGTTTATTTTGCCGTAAAGAATTATAAAATTGTTTATATAATTTATATAAAAATTCTTATGTAGGTTTGAAAAATCGAATATATTTTAGTCTTCACTTTAAATCAACGCTTAAAACTTCTTTGTCCACGATTCTCTTGATTTATCCAAACAATTCCTTTAAATTTGAAGTTGGAAATCCCACACAAACCCGCCTCTCTTTCTCAACATAAATTAAAGTTTATAGCCAATTCTCAATCTTCGGGCAAAACTTCCCCAAACAAATAATAGGATTCTGGACTTCGATTTAAATGACCGTTCGTCTATTTCGCAGCCAATTCCTGGTAAATTTCATCTGGTTTCTCGCCAAAGTCCTGCTTCAAGTTTCTCAGTCGAAATCTCTAATTTTATTGTGCTGAGAAGGAAGGGGATAACATTGGATCGGAAATTTCATTTCTAGAGGAATAAACCGTAAAACTGGGTTAACTGTGTGAAGGAGGAACCGCAAAATTCTATAACGAGTTGGTTGTCGTGGATAGGGAAGGGGTTGTTGGTTTGACGGTTTATGTAATTATGTGGAGCTTTGGCCCGGCTACCGGAAACAATTAGACCCATTTATTTTGGAGAAGAGGAATTGTTTGGGGATGAACGAGTGGACAGCAGAATTTTCGGTTGAATTTAATTTTTATGGAAATTTTCGAAATAGGAAATCTTGATGAAATTCTCGAACTGGACGAATTTGAAGATTTCGCATCTTTTGGTTGCTTTAGTTTAGTTAAATTAATTTTCGAAATAATAATTAGATTATTTTGGGTCGGATTTCTCAATTTTGAGTCGTGGTCAAATGGCAAGGACACTATCTAAATTAGATTCTTCTTCTTGGTGTACTAGCAAGAGGTTGTTTGATATTAAATTTTATATGGATTAGGCTTATATGCATTTTGAATTTTGTTAAAGTAGAATTGGAATTTCGAATCTTACAGTCTGAAGTCGAGACTTTGCGACAATGTTTTTGTGTTTTGAAGCAACGGCTCGAAGATTCATGAAGTTGCAAAATATTTTTGTTGTTTCTTTCTATCGAGTATTAATCTATTTTGATGATAAAATTGTCTAAACTAAATACAAAATTCGATATAACAAAATTTTTAAACATTTAATACAATTTTTTTTTTATTTATTTTAAAATCAGATTATTTTCAGAATCCAGAGTAAATTTTGATTACTTTCCTAAAATTAAATAAAAATGAGTATAGATGAAAAACTTTTATATTTAATACTATAATATGTATTAAATAATTAATTTATATACATAATTACTATATCATATCCTCGCCAATGAAAACGATACGATTCATAGCTATAGCAGAAAATTCAGTACTTCATAATTTTCTATCTAAGCAAATGCAAGAGCCGCGGTGGATTGGTGGTAAGGTCTTGTCTTCGGAACTGGAGGGTTTCAGGTTCGGGACCCGATTCCACCGATGAACCGTCGTGCAAGTGGGACTGGTTCACGATAAATCCGTCGGGGCTGAACGTACTCCCGCTGGTGTGGTGTGGAAGTTGGGGAGAGGGATACCAGCTCAGGTGCCATTTTCTTCATCTGAGCGCAGTGCAAAATTACCAGGTCCGTCTCAACCCTAATGTTGTTTTAAAAATGGGATGTTAATATAATTAAACTAAGCCAAACTTCTAAGTAAATAAATGCTTTGGAAAATCCCCGTTTTTATATCTTTTCAAAAAAATTCTATTTATGAGAGTTTATTTACAGTTTTGATTCTTTCTTCTGTTTTGTTGAATTTTTTTTTCCATTCCGATGATGCTATTTAGTATCTAAGGAATAATCTGCTTTAACAATCAATATGTCTTGTACTCAGCCTTCATTTAATTGATGAAATGAATATTTTTAACTTGAAATATTTTAAAATCTTTTTAATAGTTAATTTCTTTACTAACTTATAATCATTTAGGCTTTTTAGGGTTAATACTAGTTATTTTAAGTAAATTTTGCAACCATTTTCTCTTATTTTAGAGTTACAAAACTTATGCATATCATTTCAAAATATCCCGCAGAATCACATTTAATGAAAAGAGGAACTATTCTTCTGAAAAAATTAGTGGGTATTTCAGTTTGTTCATCTGATTTTTACATTGCAGTTAATTTTTCATTGTCCTTTATTATCATGTCACATCATTTTTTTCCTTGCAAAGCTTTCAGTCAGTTGACAAATTTACACTGCATATTGCACACATACAGGGTGTCCATTAAAGTCTGTCTACCCCACATTAACTTGCGAATGCCGAAAACTGGAAGCTCAAACTTGGCGTATAGGTATAGTAAAATGTCTATGCGCTACGTTGTGAGATTGGCTACAGCGCAATCTGGGCACAAAGAATTAAGTTACCATTCCTATTTCGAGAACAGTACAAAATACAGGAAAAAAGTTAGCTAAAAAATGATGGAGCATTTTCAAATTTGAACGAAAAGATGCCTTGAACGCAGTAAACAAAGTTAAAAACAAAACATATAAAATGTACATTTTCTTGGTCTTAGTTTTCTAAATATGTAACGTAACAATTCACAATATGAGAAAAAAAAAATCATCTTTTGCAAAAGAAAAAAAAAAAAAAAAGATCACATGAAAATTCCAGTTGTGCATGATACTGACAGATATCGAAAATAAAAGTATGTCTTGATTACTAAATATTCAGTTTTATTTCTAGCCACATTTCTGGTGTAACAAAAAAAAAAAAAAAAAAAAAAAAAAAGAGCGAACCTTTTTTTGCATATTTTGTTCATATTTTTATCATGTTCAAAATGTCTCTTCGTACTAAATAAAAGATGCTCCACAATTCTGTAGTTGATTTTTTTTCTTGTTTATATTAACGTTTTAGAGACAGACTTCTAACTCCCTTATTTGTCGGCAGATGCTGCCATAACCAATCTGACCATGCGTTTTGCTGTCTATAGGCACCATAATTTTGACAATAGTTGTCACCGTTCTCAAGTTAATGCAGAGTAGAAGAACATTAGTGGATATATTGTATATATAAGAAAAAAAGTATGCAATTTCAAATAACGCCATAAAGCTAATCACATTCTCTAGGGGCATATGATTACAAATAAAAGAAATTTAAGTTATTTTCAAACCAAACAAGAGTGTAAAATAAATCCCCGACATATGAATAAATAATAAAATTTCCCCAGATGCACTCATTTTTGTAATCAATTTCTCCGTTACATGTAAGCCTCTTTTAAATCTCAGAAACGGTAATTTAAAACAAGCTTCAGGGTTCTTGTTAAGATGTGACTTATTATTACGGTAAATAATGCCTGTCTGCAAGTTAAAAAAAAGTCATGAATGACATTTTGACATTGGAGAGAAACTTTACTTATGGGATATAAATCAGATTTATCAAGATTTTTAAAGACAAAAAACAGTCTGCGCGCTTATTTTAAAATATGACATTTAAAGTATTAAGTGGCGAAGATACGTTTCATTTATCAAAGTTCACTAAATAAATGATCGTTATAAAAATGACGGGTAATAAATAAATAAATCATTTCTAAAAACTTAGCAAAGAAGCCACTTTTTTCTTAGAAGACGAAAAATATTTTTAAGTGCTATCGTATTTCTTGAAAAAGAATCCCTAATGATTAATGATGAATTCAAAGAAAAACCTAGGAAAAGAAAAGGAAAGCTAGTTTTGTCCTGGGAAATCAAAAATAGCGCGCGTTTCATAAATTTGTGGTCAGCTTTTTTCGAGTAAACCCTCGAATCTGTCGTCGTATAAAACGTGGAATGGAGGAATGGGGAAAAAAATAAATGTTCGAAAAAATATTCGATTCCTTATTCTACCCATGATTTATGCAGCTGCGAATACTTTTGATGGAATCTTATCTCACCGGAACAGTTAGAAAATGAAACTACCGGAAAATTTTCGAATTTATGTCGGGGGTTGGAATTCGTCCACGTGTTGTGCGTTTGAAATAATATCACAGGAATCTTCAAAAGTATCTGCTTAGAAAGAAAATTATGGAGCAATGAAATTTTCGCTATAGCTCTGGGTCGTATCGTTTTTATTGGCGGGAAAACTTTTTCATAAACGGAACCTGCAATGCATTCCTTTTTCGTTCTGAAATGATTAAAGCCGCATTTAAAAAACCCAACGCCCGGAGGCATAATATGCATTCGCAATTGACAATTTCGTAGTTACCTTTACCTTCAATTTAGTGATATATTTCTCTCTGTAGAAATATTTCAACTCTTTTTCTTTTGTTCGCAAAAAAGAAAAAAAAAGAACAAGCTGGGACTTTTAGAGGGCAAGAATATGCAATGGAAGTTACGAGACGGCAACAAAATGGAAGGAAGTTTTATTTATTTTAAACTTTTAACAGCTTCCATCATGCAAACTCGTAAAAGGGGTGAATGTATACTTTTTCTTGCCATTCGTGATAAATCTTGGAAGATTTGATTGTCCCGCTGAGTCGTTTGGCGAGATTTTATTCTTTCCCAACTTTACCAAATTCCTGATATCCAGTAAGCGTGAAGTGCAGTAAAAATTTTACCTGGTTAACTTAGAAAGATCTATTTTGGGCACTATCGGTATTTGTTGCATTCGCGGAGCAGATATCTATTCATAACTCTCAAAAGTCTAATATAAACTAAAATGTTTTCATGATTTTATTTTATTTATTTATTGATACATAGTTTAGCTTTGAAATCTGAAATCAGAAGAAATGCTTAGGAATGCAGTTTTGAAAAAGAACCAGTTTCTGCATTTAATACTTAAAACAATAGATACATCGGATGATCATAATATTTTAAAAATTAAGAATTCTTAATTTTTTTTTGCTGCATTCACTTTTATTTTTATGATATTAGTGACGGTCCTTGGCAATTGACTGTTCGCCAAAAGTCCTATTGGCTGAATTTAATTTCAATTAAATATCCATAACTTGATGTTTTATATTCTCTTAGTAAAGAATTGCTAGATATTCTAAATTCATGTTATTTTCATAGTTTTATGTTAATAGTAGTCATGTTTAATTAATCTTTTCGAAACAGGTAACTATCTCCGTTGTTTGCCTGCAGCTGGTTCTATAATCGATATGACCATGTTTTTTGTTGTATATAGACACCATGTTGTATAAAGACACCATATATAAACATCATGTTGTATATAGACACCATATATAGATACCATGTTGTATATAGACACCATTTAACGATGTCTGTGGGAATAGTTGTTAACTTTCTCAGTTTTGTTCATTCAGTGTTTACAAAGGAGGTGAACCCCATTACATAAAAATTTTATGTGTCTAGGTAATCTATTTCCAATTACATGCTGTTTCTTGCGGTAATGTAATTTCAGCTTCATATTCATCAGAGAAATTGGCCAGACAATTAAAACATTATCTTCTTCTTTATTGAATATTGATTGTGTTTAATTTCAATTTAATCTCTTATGCATAATTTGATGTTCATGATTGCATCAATCAATCAAAAAAGAAGTTTTAAGCATCGAATTGTGACGGAGATTCAAGTTATTTTATTCAATAACTTTGAACCTGTTTTGCTTATTGTGTATTTGTATTTTCTTAAAGAATCAGTTAATACGTTGTTTCATTATAAGCATAAATTTCTCGGTATTCTTCTAATTACATATTGTCTAACACGGTACTGCAATTACATATTCATACACCACTCTAAAATTAACTAAATATTAAACAGAATCTTTTTTCCTTTGTTCTCAATAATGACAGAAAAATCAAGAGATTTAATATTTGTTGAATTAATGTAAGTGATTTGAATTTCGCTTTTACAATAGAAGTCTATCTTTGAATTTATGCCAAAAGAAATATTTAAAAATATATGTCAAAACTTAATAAAATGCTGTTCAATAATTAAATTGGAAGCAGTAAAATGACATTTGTTGAATTTTAAAATGGTTTAAAATTTATTTTTGTGGAATTAAATTTTCGTTAACTATCTCGAAATAACAATTTAAGTTTTAATTAATTAAAATTTTAAACAAATTAATGTGAATTTCAAATTTTAATTCTCCAAAGTAAATTTATGATAATTCAGAAGACCTTGGTGAAGTGGGTTGTTCTGTAGTGTGTTCTGTAGTACCGCGGTTCAAAATTAAGTTGGTTTGTTGGATTTTATTGGCGCAAGAGTCATTTTTTGACTAAACTGCTCCAGATTCAAAATTAAGATGTCCGTCCCAAAATAGCCCTAGTATTGTTTTAAAGTGGGACGTTAATATAACTAAACTAAATAAAACCTAATCTAATCTGTACTGATTTTTGTAGAATCATTCTTCCTTATTTATCAATAAAATCAAGCAATTAAATATTTGACAACACAAAGAAAAAGGTTCGAATTTCATAACAACGATGAAGTCTTTTTTTCGAAATTATGCAAAAGAAATATTTTTTGGAAACGTCCAAATTTTTTTTAAAAAATTAGTAGGTAATTAAATTAAAATCATTTAACAATTATTTTTTAAATTTTATATTGTGTGAAAATTAGTAGTGAATTGTAATAATTTTGGAATTTATCTCAGAAAAAGCTAAAATCTCATTTAATTTTAAATTAATATTTTTATTAATATGATAGAGCCACGATGGCCTGGTGGTAAGGTGTCTGCTTCGGAACCGGGAGTTTCATGTTCGGGACCTGATCCCCCGAAGAACTGTTGTATAAGCGAGTCTAGTATACCTTAAATCCATCTGGGCCAAACGTCCTCCCGCTGGTGTGATGTGGAAGTTTGGAGAGAGAGGAGAGTGTCTCAGTTTAGGTGTTATTCTCTTCATCTGACCGCAGTTCAAAATTACGATTTCCTTCCCAAAATAACACTAGAGTTGCTTTAAAAACGGGAAGTTAATATAACTAAACTAAATTAAACCTCATGCAATCTGTACGGATTTTTGTACAGTCATTCTTCCTTGGCTTTCAATAAAATAAAGCAATTAAAAATTTGACAACATAAAGAAAATGTCCGAATTGCATTGGATTATTTCAATTCGGATTTTCATAGGAAATTATAAAAAAGGAATATTTAAAAAAAATTCCAAAATACAGAAAAAAAATTACTAACTAAATTAACATCATTTAATAATTTTTTTTGAATTTTATAGTGTAGTTTATCAGTTGTGTGTATTTGTATTTTTTGGAAATTATCGCGGAAAAATCTATAATCGCTCTAAAATTTTTATTAATCTAGAAAGAAATATTGCAACTAATGTGATAAATTTCTTTTGCTTGTTTTCTTGTTTAGTTTTCGTTTAATTCACTTTCATTTTTGTGCTAAACTATTTAAGAGAAATTGGGACTTCCAGAATGAAATATTGTAGCATGCTAATGTTTTCAATTTGATTGCACTAGTCGTTGCATTTTGAGCGTATATAAATAAATTTTGACTGTAAAAAAATTGGTAGTCATTCTTAAGAATGCAGAACAATTCTGCATCCTATATAGTGTCTGTACCAAAGGAAATTTATAAAGCTCTGGAATGAAGAATAAACTTATATAGAAAAAAGAAATCTGGAAAAATACTATAGAAACATTGAAAGAATCAAACATCGACTTGCTTTGGTACTGTCCTAGAAAATATTCCTCTGCAACAACTATTTCTCGGGAAGTAAGCCTGCGTAACGTGAGGTTAGGGACGAATTCAGCAAAGCGTTCTGTTGTGTAATCGCACAATGTCCCAAGCTTCCCGCCATAACTGTAGGAGGTGGAGAGCTGCTATTAGTTGGGTCGTCCAAAAAAGAAAGAAAGGAAAGGAAAGGGTGTAAAAATAAGGGCGAAAGGATAAAGTGGAAAGAATAGTCCCCACGGCAATAACTTTTCAAAACAAAACTTTCCGGCAAATACTTCCAGAAGGAGAAGGAAGAAAGAAAAAGAAATGAAACCCCAAGACATAGGGGGGGGGAATTCTGTTGTGTCTGCCGGCCCATACGTCCAATTGAGACAGAATCAATAGCAGAGCAAAGCCAATATGGAGAGCACAGATTAGAATCAGTCTTTGGGAATTTTTGCCTTTTTTTCTAATGGGAACGAAAGTTGGGAGTAGAGGAAAAAAAAAAAAACAAACCCAGCATTGCCCATGGCACAAAATTATGCTGAGCTATTTTTGGTTTTTATTACTTGCTACTGCTCTTTGAACCTTTTGTCTCAAAGAAATTTTTCGCAGTAGTTACATTTTTAAAAATTTCTTTACAATCCACTCTGTAAAAAAGCGAGTTTTATGCACCGTGGCAATTATTAGTAGACAAGTTTTTTGAAATTTTTTTTTCTTCCTTAATATGTTACGTTACATATTTTTGAAAGTAATGATACCTTAAGGTTATAACTTTGATAAATTGTGATTTGCTACAATTTTTTTTCTTAATTAAAATGTTTTATGCCTAAAAGAAACGGAATATCTTTTATTATGTTTAGAAAATAAAAATGTTGGGACGTTGGAAATAAGGCTTTTTCTTTGTTATCCTAAAGACTACTTTTATTCATTAGCAATGTACCCTCACATTTAAATTCGTTTTAGTGTGTATTTTTTACTTATGAAACTATTTAAGATATGAAAGTTCCCCTTATTATGAATTTGCATAACTACGCAGTTTTTTTAAGAATTTTTTTTCCGAGTTCGTTTTTTTTTGTAGGGTAAAAACTAATTATAAATAAACTGCTTTGAATATGCATTTAATAAAAATATATATCTATATTCATAAAAATAAAAGTTTGTCTGTTAGAATTTTTTATAAACTCAATCCCCTTAACAGATTCAAATAAAATTTGTGATACAAGTTCCGTAGTACAAAGAAAAATTAACTGAACTATTTAAAAGCTGCTACACCCCCTGAGGTGGAAGGGAAAAGAAATGTAAAAGATTTTTATCATAATTTCGGAACATATTGCACAAAAATAATTTTAAGGGGACAGTGGACTTTGAAATAAGCAAAAATAAACGAAAAAGTGCAATTTTATTTTTATCATTTTATTACCAAAATATGTGTTTATGTTGAACTACAATAGGGTTATAAAATGCATTGTCCAATAAAATAAATATTTGAAAGGTTAAGAGGAAAAAAGTACATCTTAATTATTTTTCTTAAAATGATATTGTAATTAGATTAAAATAAATTTGAAATATTCAAGGGGTCTTAATTTTTGAAGAAATTAAATAAAATTGATGAAATTAAAAAGATTTTGGTTTTAACATTAAAAGAAAATAGGTTATGCATTTTATGTTTTAAGTTTTCTTTAACTAGTTAAAAGTCAATTTTAGTTCAGAGGAACATTAAATTCTTATGAAAATTCAGTACGTGAGCATAAAAATATTTCTAAAAAATTAGCATTTAATTAGAATTACGAAATCATACACAATTTTATTCCAAATAAATTTATAATGGGTAATAAGAAAATAAATTATAAAAATTAAAAACTAAGTCTCCTGGAATATTTTGAAATTTTTAAAAATATATATCTTTTATTTTTTAAAATAATGTAATTTATTTTAAAATGTCTTTTTAAAAGATATTTGACGTATTTTTAATTTAATACATAAGCATAAAAATTTTCATAACACTATTCGCGAAAGTATGTAATTGAGTGCCACCGTCACCTCAAGCCGTTTCAAAATTCAACAAATTAGCTTTACATCATCAGAACTTTAAATTCAAATGCTAGATTTAATATCACAGCTTTCATAAAAATAGTATTGTTAAGGATTCTACTTCCGTCGGTATTTTTTAAAAATTTGTTGGTTGATGAAATAAGCAGTCCTTCAGTAACAAAAGACAACAACTTTATTTACTATGAAGATACTAATACAAAGATGACAAATACATCCACCTAGACGGACAACACACAACAGCACACAATTTAGTAATCAGTAGCAATAACAACCGCAGCACACAAAGCAGCCAGACAGAAATCAGCAGAAGAGGGAATCTTTGTAGCTACTCTGGACGTTCTCTTCAAACGGCTGCAATTCCCCACTGTCTCCTCGCTTTAGCTGTATCCATCTGCCGACGCACTACTACACGAATGGCTACTCCTCACAGGACTCGATGCTGCTTCCGCAATAAACACCAGGACTCGGCACACAACTCAGTTCAGCAATCGCTTGAGCTCCACACAACGCTTGTTCTTCGTTATTTCGTCCTCCTCTCGTATGACTCATATGACTCGATACACGATAGACTGCAGCTTGAGACTGCCGGCCTTTTATAGTTCCCAGGAGGTGGGCGAAGAATGTTCTGGCTTAATCGGACGTATCTCAGTTCCTATTGGCTCAATTGCTAAAATTCTGGAAGTATTTTCCAGTAATATTTATTTTGTCGCCAAATTCGTCGCTAAGTCACCAAATGGTGACCAAGTTCGTCGCCAAGCTCTGAGATCGCGACACCCGACAACGCTGATCGTAAAACGTCCTTTCCAGTGATTGAACTAAGCATGCTTATGCAAACAACTGGGAAGCAACGGGAATGAATAAATAAGGATTGTAGAATCTCTCTGAAGCTACATTTTTTTTGTTTTGGAAAAATTAAAATCAACAAAAATATTTTCAATAAATGTGATTATTTTCATACATGCTGGTGTTCTATTGATTGCATATTGCAATTTGCTCAATGAAAATTATTTATTAGAATACTATCTGAATTTTATAAATATTGTACTTCTGACTTTAATAGCAACAGACATTTAGACCCTAACTGTTCCGCATAAAAGTATATGTAGTTTGCTTTTTTACATACATATTGTTACAAACCTGCAATTTGGCTTCCCAGCATAGTTTGTTCCATCAACAGAAAGAAAGTTTTACAGTCATCTGAATGGGATAGAGTCCAGGTGGCGCGTCAGAGGTCCCAGAGCTTGGCGACAAACTTGGCGACCATTTGGTGACTTGGCGACCAATTTGGCGACTTTGGCACCAAAATAGATTATACCCGAAACTTTGTGAATTTTCCTGATCCGTCCAGTAGGAACCGAGATACGCCTCGAACGTTCCTGATTGGTTGAGAGCCTTCTAGCCCCGCCTCCTGAGACCTATAAAAGGGGCTGCAGCTGCCAGAGAAGCGAAGCCAGTAGTCCGAGTTCGAGAGCAGCTAAGTCTGAGGGTCGAATTCGACGAGGTCAGTTCGAGTGGTCGGAGTAGAAGTTGAAGACAGAGAGGACGGAGTCGTCGAGGCAGTAGTCGAGAGTCGTAGTCGGAAACGACGGTGAGCAGAGACGGAGTCAAGCTCGTGCTGTGCGCTACTGTCTGCAGTAGATTCTGGTTGTATGGTGCTGTGTGGGCTGTTGTATGTTACACGTCTCGGGTAAAGATAATCGTCTTCTGTGCTGTATATAGTTGTCGCTTTTGTGCTGTCCTGTGTGTCTTCGTGTAAATAAACGTCGTTGTTTTATTTTCTACTACCGTCTGCTGATTGAGCGTTCCACACAACATATCACTCCCACTATCCAAACGAACCCCGGCAGAAATTCGTAACATTTCGCGTTGGGAAAGAGTTCCCCGTCAATATTGACTTTAAAATAGCTAGAATGAGCAGAAATTTATCAAATAATATCATAAATTACAGAAATCATTTTTTATCAGTATGTTTTTAAAATTATTTTCTTCGTTATTATCATAACTCGTACTTTTTTTTATTCTCGTTTTTTTACCAGCTGATATTTTTGATACTGTTAATCACATTAGTAGTTATTAGTTTCGATTGTTGAATATTTATTCAATTCGTTATTTCTATTCACTGCTAAAATGTATGAAAAAGTGTTATCACCGACTGCGCTGTACATAACTTCAAGACGATTGAAACCAACAAAAAGTGCAGCATGCAGAAACATATTAAATGTTTATTCTCGACTCCGAGAAGAAAACTCTCAAGATTCTATCAACCAAATCGTGAATAAAGTTTCGCAAAGAACAGTTTCCGTTTGAAAAAAAAAGAAATAAAGGCATCAGTCCTTTAAATACCCATGGAAAGAAACGACCAGGCTCAGTAGGTAAACATTCAAGTCTTGTAAAATATTGTTACGTATTTTTACCGGGGTTCGTTTGGATAGTGGGAGTGATATGGTTAGTAGAACGCTCAATCAGCAGGCAGAAGTAGAATAAAAACAACGACGTTTATTTACACGAAGATACACAGGACAGCACAAAAGTGACAACTATATACAGCACAGAAGACGATTATCTTCACCCGAGACGTGTAGCATACTACCAGAATCTACTGCAGACAGTAGCGCACAGCTCAGTTCAACACTAGCTTGACTCCGTCGCTGCTCACTGTCGTTTCCGACTACGACTCTCGATTACTGCCTTGACGACTCCGTCCTCTCTGTCTTCAACTTCTACTCCGACCACTCGGACTGACCTCGTCGACTTCGACCCTCATACTTCGCTGCTCTCGAACTCGGACTACTGGCTTCGCTTCTCTGGTAGCTGCAGTCCCTTTTATAGGTCTCAGGAGGCGGGGCTAGAAGCCTTTCAACCAATCAGGAACGTTCGAGGCGTATCTTGGTTCCTACTGGACGGATCGGGAAAATTCTCGAAGTTTCGGGTATAATCTATTTTGGCACCAAAGTCGCCAAATTGGTCACCAAGTCACCAAATGGTCGCCAAGTTTGTCGCCAAGCTCTGGGACCTCCGACGCGCCACCTGGATTCTATCCCATTCAGATGACTGTAAAACTTTCTTTCTTTTGATGGAACAAACTATGCTGGGAAGCCAAATTGCAGGTTTGTAACAATATGTAATATATAAATGTAGGTACAGCAACTATTAAGGCTATAAAATTGGAAAAAAAAAGAACAATAAATTTAAAATTTTAAACTGTAATTAATCAAGCACAGTAGAGGAAAGTAAGTATTGAAAAATATTTTACTCTTAGAAGAAATTTTTCATACTTTTGTAAGTTTTTTGAAACTTTGTATGATTTCCAGTCATCGGTCAAGAAATTAGAATCGTCGTTGTTGTTTATGGTACTGTTGTGGCAAGTAACAAATAAGTAATAGAAAGCAATTCGATGTCAAGCTCGATATTACTGGAATATTCTGGAGGTAATTGTATGTATAGTAAATTCCAATGTATGTAGTGTAACCCGTTTTTAAAATGATATCCTTATATTTACATTCTATTTTTGAGAAATGTTTATAATTCCAGAGAATGTGGTTATAAAGTATAAAAAAGCCGTTAAGGAATAAACATATGTTGCGATATAAAATGTGATAATTAAACTGAAAGAAAAAACACAAATGATATTCTCGTGACTCTTGGAGCGCGAAATTAATAATTTAAAAGTAGGAAACTATATATATATAAAAAAAAAACTACTAGTAGCGTCATTTGAACCTGTCGTGACTTCAAAGAAACGCCGAACTTGGATCAGAAACGACGAAATCATTGAAAATTCACGAGTAAAACATAAAATAGCAGTAGAAAACATGACAGTTAACATATTTTTTTTGGGGGGGGGGGAGGTGTATAAATGCATGGGCGCAAACATGCTATTGAGGCGCAAATATAGATTAGACATTTACCGAAATATAAATATTTTGCAATTAGATTAATTAACAAGAATTCCTATTTGTATTTTTTAATTTACTCCTGAAAGAAATGTATAGTAATAAAGAATTAGACCGTCAGATATTGATGAATCTCCTTGTGTCAGATTTCTCAGTAAATTTGATTACTCAGAGAATAAAATGATTTAGATAAATGAAATTTGGCATGTGGTTTAGTGGCTTAAAATGCTAATAGGGATCTAATCAGCTGAAAGGAAGAAATATCAATTACTTATCCAATTTTTACTTTCTTGTATATGAAGTATAGAGAAAATATAGTAATCGTAAAAAAAATTGAACTCATGATTTTGACGAATCTCCACATTTTAGACCTCCCTGAGTTCGAAAAACACATGTCCCTCTCTCTGTCTGTCTGTGACAAAACCAACTCATAAACGCTTTGAGGTAGTCCAATGAATTTTGGTATATAAGCTTACAACCAAATATTTTATATTTATATCAAAATCTGTTCAGAGGAAGTCTGCCTGTCCGGCTGTTGGAATATAAGTTAGCACGAGAGCTGGACAGATAAAATTCGATTCACATATTTAACATCTTTAGTATAAATATCTTCCGAATGTTGAGCGATTTTAAACAAAGGATTGTCTGTCTATCGGTCAGCCCTTTCAGACTCGATAACTAAAAAAAGCAATGACTAAAATATATAAAATTTGGTACTAGATTTTGTGATTTTAGATATACTTTTTTGTCAAATTTTTGTGTTAATAGATTGGAAAGAATGTGTCTTAAATACAAATTCGAATTTTATACATGTTTGACTGCATTTTCTAGGCATTAATTGCCAAAACTCTCGCCAAGAAGCACATGATAGATTCAGTAAAAAAGCGAAATTCATGCCAAAGGTACATATGTTGAAACTCTTGTATGCCAATGCCATGTAAGGCATTCACTGAGATATCAACTTTATTAGAGAGTATGCGGGAAAGGTTTGGGGGGGGGGACCACTCCAACTAGTTTCATTCTTATTTACTAAATATAAATGACGCGATATAATTTGTTTCAGGTGAAAAGCAACAGATAATTGGTCATATTTTGAATTATTATGTTGCACATTGAAATTCAAACGGCAACAATCTAAAACATTGTTCAAAACCATACTTGAATCATATTAATATGAGTAATATGAATTATATGAACCTGTTAGAAATTCTGTTACTGTGTATATAGAACATAATTCTTCCTAAATTATACGGTTCTGTCACTAAGTGTACAGAATATAATTCTACATAAATTTTACGAATCTGTTAGAGATATGGACAGTTGTATATAGAATATAATTCTACATTTTATGATTTAACAGGCGTCAAAGACATGAGTGAAATTGAAAATGGGATTTCTTCGACTTATACTTAAGCTTGAAACGACATCACTTAGCAAATTAAAAATAAATCTCGACATTAAAATTTATTTAAAGTTCGCGGTAAACGGTTGCTACATTCTTAAAGTATCGTATTTCATTATTCATTCTGTTTCTAAATCCGAGTAATTTATTTCATTCACAGTGCATGTCTTAGTAGGATAGTTGACCAAGATTTCGGATAAATCTCTTCAGCGGAAATGCAACATTATGGCCAAAATAGAAACCATAAGGTGGTGTAACGACAATGACGTGATGCATTTACATAGCTCTCGCAGTGTACCTTCATTGTGTCCAAGAAGCACTTCCCAGAATGCTAATATTCTACTTCTAGATGAAAAATAACAGCTAATTCGTCACAGGCTGAAATATTCAAATGTACATTAAAGTTTATGCTATGATATTTAGCTTAATTTCAAAATTCATAATGGAATCATATTAAAGGAGTAACATAAATTATGTAAATCTGAGAGTCATACAGATTTTGAATAATTAGACACCAAATAGAATGCCATGTTTTGAAAATATGAGGACTTTAGGGATATCTTTATAATAATTGGAAAGGTTATATTTTTAGAAATATTTCGGCGCTTTGCATAGAAACAATATAACCGGAATAAACTCAAAATAAATGCTAACGAAATTTATTCCAAGTTTAGAAATAATAGTCAAAATACCCTAGAAAACGTCGAATAAATCTCTTGAGAGAAAATGGTATTATAGCTATAATAGAGACTATAAAGCGTTCTAAAGACATGTACATCCATAAATGTCTCTTTGTCAGGCCTCATTATGCCAAGTAACTATCCTATAGAATAGTAATATATAACTTCTACATGAAAATAATTGTTAATTAGTCAAAACTTCTACATGGAAATAATTGGTAATTAGTTATAACTTTAAATATTAAAATGAACATTGCTGAGTATGTTATAATAAATAAGTTTCATTTCAAAATGCATTCTGGACTAAAACTAAAATTATGTAAGCATACAAACTCTCGCTGATGCTGCGTCAAATAAAATGACACGATTTAAAAATATAAGGATTTTTTAAGTATCATTCGAGAATAATTGGAAGCGTAATTTATTGGCCCCACTCCATTATTTTCACTTAAAATGGCATCACAAATGCAGATTCAAAATAAATGTTGGCAATAAAATGTAGTCGTAGTTTATAGTAAATTACAGTGGCGTTCGTCAAGTAGCCATATTACTTTATTTATTTCACACTAAATTTGAGTAATCTGCATTACTCAAAGCTTATGAGGAAAACGTACACATGATTTTGGTTAAATCTATTCAATTGAAGTGTATTAGGGCCAAAATAAAGACTGAAAAGCGATGCATGGACAACAATGCAATGTATTTCTAGAAGTCTTTTCTTACAGTCTCATTATATTACAGTGGCACTATCTAAAATGCCAGTTTACAAATTTTGGACGAAAATGTCAGGCAATTAGTAGTTTCTTGAAATATTAAAATACACATTGAAACTCATGATATGATAATTTTGTTTCATTTTAAAATGCCTACTAGAATGCTCATAATTGTTTTCATCAATTGCATAACTCTGAAAGGCATTCTGATGCTATGTCTGTATAACATAATTCTACATCATATAAGATGTCAAGATTTAAAAATATGATTATTTTAAAGGATTATTCGAGAATAATTTGAAACGTGACTTATTGAACTAACTCCATCATTTTCACGTAAAATGACATCATCAAGGCAGATTCAAAATAAATTTTGGCAATAAAATCTATTGGTAGTTTACAGTAAATTTCCATAATATTCATTCCACTCTAAATTCGAGTAATTTTCCTTACTCAAAGCATATGAAGAAAATTTACTCATGATTTTGGTAATATCTTTTTAACTATAGTACACATATTATGGCCAAAATAAAGACTGGAAAGCGATGGATGGATGGATGGATTTCCATAGGTCTTTCATTACAGTTTCATTATATTCCTGAAGCACCATCTGAATTACCATTATATAACTTCTGAGCGAAAGTAACAAGCAATTTGTAACAACTTGATGTATTGAAATATACATTGAAATTTATGTTATGGTAATTTGATTTCATTTTAAAATGTGCACTAGAATGTTCATAGTGAGTTGCATAAATTACATGACTCTGAAAGGCATTCTGTAGGATATAATTCTACATTACATAAGATGTCCAGATTTAAAAATATGAGAATTTTAAAGGATCTTTCGCGAATAAAGGAACAGGAGATTTCTTGGCTCCATTCCTCCATTCCCTTGTAGAACGATGCCATCAAGACAGATTCGAAATAAGTACTGACAATAAAATCTATTCGAAGTTTACAGTAAATTTTGCACCCTTCTTAAAGTATCATATTTCATTATTCATTCCACACTAATCTGTCTTACTCAAAGTATATGTCTTGGAAGAAAAGATACTCGAGATTTCGGTTAAATCTCTTCAACGGAAGTGCAACATTATGGCCAAAATAGAGACAATAACGTGCTCTAACGACAATAACGTGATGTATTTCCATAGATTTTAGAGTTCAGCCTCATTATACCTCAGAAGCATCATTCCAGAATACTAAAAGGCGGGAAAAGGATATTTCAGCAAATTCTATTCTCGAGCAGATTGCCATTTGACAGGCACTTAAAAGAATCCTCAAACTCTGTAACGGCTTAACATTAAAAGCCATTCCGGGAGACGCCGTGTAGTTGAGGAATGTCAAAACATTCACCGCACTGCCGATTAGGGGGCTTAAATCGGGCGTAAAAGGCTGCTTTGGCCCCAGAATCGAGGATAAATGGTCGGGAAGTGACAATGCGAGGGAAACTTCATCGGGGATTTGGAACATCTAAGCCTCGTTTCTTTTTTGGTGAGGGCTACGAGGACGTGTTAGGACTGAGAACATGGCTCGTTTAAAAACTTCTGCCAAGAGGACAATTGTGAGAATGTCTTCTGGAAAGATTTTGGTGGAATGTTGTGTTGTTTTGAAAATTAAGACTCGTTTCGTTTCGCTAAGCAGGCTTAATGTTAAAGCACCGTCGGAATTTGGATTAAGAACTTGGAAATGATCCCCAGAACTAGATGTTTTAAGTAATTAAAAGTAGAAATGTTGTGCCATTTTGGGAGCATACTTCGAATCGACAGTTTTCTAGGTTTTGAAACGACTTGTTGTTACGAATATATTTTGTACTATTTTGACAGATATGCTTTTGTAAAGTGATACTAAGGTGTTTTAACTTAGAATCATAATCGTAATATGATATAATTCAGAATAAAATACTCTGTAAGTAGTTATATTTTTAATAAGCGAATTATTTTTATTTAAACAAAATATTTGCTCAAAAGCTGCACAAATTATCGAAAAGGAAACGCATATAACATGTAGAATATATAACATTACATGAGAAAATTGTCATGCGCTGTTATAATAAAACATAAAAATGACTGAAAAGCAAATTAATAATTCATTAATTTATCTTAAAATGTTTATCTTAAAATTATCTTTAATATTTTAGTACTTATAATAAAGTATATTTAAAGTGAAGTTGTCATTTTAGTTAAAAAGCAAATGTTTTTTATTTTTTTTATTTCTCTGCCAGGCAACTGTAATTAGTCGATTTGTGCAAAAGTCGAAATGCCCAAAAAATCATTCTCGGGTAATTTTATTTCATAAGCTATTTAAATGCTGCACCAAAAGATTTATTTCTTCAGTTGTACAATATCCGTAAATCGTTAGTGCTCTCTCCCTTATAGAGTCTATTTGTGAAGTTTCTAATTACTTAGTAGACAGTTAAATTCTTTTACCCTGTAGTATAGCTTGTTATGTGATGTATAAATTGTATGTTTATGAGAGACAACAACAATATGTGAGCTCATAGTCGATCGAAAGGGGATAAAAATTTGTCAAAATCAAAACATCGATTTTCTTTGAAATTCTTTTTGTATATTTCATCATTATAAAGTAAGGAAATTTAAATTATTTTTCACCATTCTTTTGCTTCCTGTGCCGCGTGGAGTTATTTAATTCTTTTCTTTTTGGCTCTCCAATTTTTCAATTTTTAAAAGTAATTAACTTTTATTTTTTTAAATGTGCATTTTGTCAATGACATTAAATCATATTAAAATTATGAACTTTGGGTTCCGAACAGCTGCAAAGATTAGTTTAATATCTCTTCAAACATTTTTTTTTTAACTTTTGATTTTTATCTATAGTTTTTTGGGGAGATTTAATTTTACCGCCAAAAAATTCAGTAATTGTATTTGTTGTCTCCAGTAATTTAAATAAAATGAATTTGAAGCTGCCATTTGATGGCAAATTAAATAGAATACTAAAGCATAATTTTTTCCATTGGAAAACTGAAAATTCTCGCCAATTAACATTAATCTGTATTTTAATAGTATCATAAATATTTTCAAATAAAAAAATCCTTTAAAAATTCTTACTGAAACTTATTGGATTTGACAAAAAAGCTAAATCGTATTTTAATTCGTAGGTGCAATGTACTTACAAGTGACGCTTTATCCGTACTTACAAATAACATTTTATCTGTAAGTACAATACTTGAAAATATCATTTTAATTTTTATCATGAAAATATCGTTTTTTAAGTTTTTAATAATATTTTTTGCCAATTTCCCAAAAATATTGCTATGATATCTTCAAGATATTGTTTGGTCTTTAGAATATCGTACAGCATTATGGAATCATCACTATCCTGTTCTAATAAGTAACCAGTAATCACTTCCTTTAAAAAAATCATAAAAAATAACAGGAAAAAAACGAATGTTAGCAAACTGACAGATTTCGAAATTTACCATTATAGCATAAATTTTTAAAGCATTTTTGAAGTCTTTTGTGGTAGTTTCAAAGCACAGGCTGATGTTGGAATTTTACTCGAGATTTAAAAAAAGAATTTTGCTCAGTTTTTGCTCAGAAATCAGATTTTAATTTAACAGTGAAATAACTTTAATTCTGTTAATTAAAAAGCAATTTCTATAATCGGTTTTTGTTTGACTACTGAAAAAATATGAATTTTGAACAGAAATAGAAAATAAATTGATATAATAAGTTATGAAAAAGATTTAAATACCTCTTTTCAGACAAAAATTTGCAGATTATATTATGATGGAAAATAAAGGATTTAATTTTGCATAACTGTCTAAAGATATATTTATATTCATTTAATAACCTTTCAACCATAATGTAAACAAAAGAACAATAACACAAAAAGACATGCATTTAAATCTAGAATATATTTCGAATAATGAAGTTTAGATCTGAAAAATTATTACATTCTATTAAATTTGTTTATGTCTCAAAAGCCACATGAAAAATTTTCATTTAATAAACCATATCTATATTAATGGAAAATGGCAAAAGAACTCATTTATTCAAAAGGGATTCTTAAAATAATTAAGCTTATTCAATATTTCATAAATATTTACTTTCAAAATTAAAAATTCCAATTTTAATTAGAATATTACTTAGTTCCAAATAAATATTAGATGCTTTTATTAATAAAAGATGGGAACGAAATTTGAGTTATTCAGGCATCAAAAATAATTAAATTCATCCTAGTAATCACATTTAACGGTAACTGCAAAACCATTTGTAGCTCATAAATGCTTCATTTTTCCAATTGAATACCGAGAACACGTAACTGACATTTTAGTAAATTAGATAATAATTATTTTAAATGGATGTATAATTCATTAAAGATTCCAAGAGCATGAAAAGGGTTTCTATATGCAGCTTCAGCTTTCTATAAAAAACAGCGCCATTTTTTATGCACAGAAACGGGAACAATGCTATTATTTTCCAGATTAATTTTCCATGGCGAGGCATTCATTTTTGTAAGTGATATAGAATCGTCGATTACGTTTCTTTTAAATTCAGTCTGTAAGCCTTTTACTGGATTGAAAACTTTTCTAGAAATGAAATATTTCCATAAAAATTGTCAGTTCTTCGGAACAATCAGTCATTGACACTTGGGGAAGTTTGGAACTCTCTGTGGAAACTAAAGGCATGTGGGGAAAAAAAATTCCCTGTCTTTCTAGTATTGGATGCGCTCCAATTCCAGTACAAGTTTCTAAATTGTAGTCAAACAGAGAGAAAAAGGGTTGTAGTGTAGCCAATCTATCAAAGTGGATGTCGACAATTTGGCAGTAAAGGATGAAACGAAATTCTACTTTTCAGTGTTGAAGCAAAGAATTAATTTATGTTGTTGATAAGAAAAAAATCTATTCAAGCTTTAAGAGAAGTAAAATTCAACCTTTTTTTTATTTTAAGGACAAAGTGAGAAATGTATATCAATAAAATAGCATGGATGTTTAGAATTGTTTTGGATGTAAAGTGTTTGAAATAAATTAATACATTCGACATAAATTTGCTCTTGAAACATTGATGAACTTTCATGTTTGAGATTTTTCTAAATCAAGAAAACATAGTTTTGAAATTTTGCCCGAGTATTCGTCATAAATTTGATCTTAAAACGTTGATAAACCTTCATGTTTGATGTTTTTCTAAATCCAGAAAACATACCTTTGAAATTGTGCACAAGTATTCGTCATAAATTTGATGTTGAATCATTAATGAAACTTCAAGTTTGATATTTTTTTTAAATACAAAAAACATAGTTTTGAAATTGTGCTCGAGTATTCGTCATAAATTTGATCTTGAAACATTGATGAATCTTCAAGTTTGAGATTTTTCTAAATACAAAAAACATATTTGTGAAATTGTTCCAGAGAGTTTGTCTATTCATCTGTCTTCATGTTAGCATGATAAATAAATAAAACACTCTAGACTAATAAAATCTAATATTACTTCCCAATTAATAGACCTGTATCAAAGTTTCAGCTGGCCTGTTTACTTATCTGCGCTTGTAGAAACACGCTATTTCTAAAAAGGGATGTTCTAAATAAGCAAAATATGATACGTTTTTTACACTTCATAAATTATTATTTATTGGTCAACATGCAGGTAGTTACAAAATACATAGTAAAATCTCTTCAACGAATGGTAAATTTCAAAGTAAAAAGCTATTTTGTGTATGTAACGGATTAATTAATAGCAAACACAACTGTTTTTTTGCATTATACAGGGAGACCATTTGACTTAGAGCGACTAAACTTAGTATAAGTATACTTTAAACAGTAGAAATATGCATCCCGTAGAGAGTTTGGAAATTTTAGTTATGATTTTAATTAATTAGAAAGTAAACCAGATTTTGAAGTTTGTTTGGGGTGATTTCCAAAAATATTATTGTGTGAATGATATTTTTTATTTTTAAAATTTGGAATAGTATCTTTTTAATTAACCAAATCATTTGTAGTATGATTTTTTTCTTCAAATTTGAGAGATTATTAAAATATTTCTATTGCATAGTTTTCAACAACACTTTTTATAATGACACTAAAGTTTAAATGGTTTTCATTGTTTCATCAAATATTTAATCGCATTATTTCTATTTTGTTAAAAGCTGTCTGGTTTATTGTCCACTTTTTACATTCAGAATAAGAAAGTGTAGTTAATTGCCTCAAAAGCTGAAGTACGATTGGAAATTGTATTATCTAGACAGCGTTTTTAATGGTACTGGGATGAAATATGAGTTAACTTTTTTTTAACAATAAATTGAAACATGCAATGAAATTTAAGACACTTCATCAATAATTTTTATCACAATATGATACTTAATAATATTTTTTGAAGGAATTGTACACATCAAATTTATAAGTAAAAATTTAGAAGGAAATTAAATATAACCAGTATTTTCGCAGAACCAACTGCTGACTAAAGATAGCCAGTAATTAAAGTATATAAATAAACATATAATGTCCTTAATTTTAGAAATAAAAACGTTCTATATGTTTCTCTTGTTACTTGCTTCTAGATATATGTGTTTAAAAATTTATTTTATTCACTTACTGTTTAAAAGCAGGAACTCTTTTATTCTTAAAGTATTAATTGTTAAATATGAGATATTTCTTCCGGAAATTACTTAATAAAGTAAAAATAGTAAAACTATAGTTCATTATGCCAAGGAGTTAGCATTCTAAATTTTGAATAATTCGTGCAAAACAAAACAAAACTGCTGTTTCATCAATGATCTTTCCCTCATGAAAAATATACAACAGAATATGGACGCTGGCGTTCCAGAGATGCTCATTCTTTTAGATAAATTCACATAACGAAGATAAATAGTCTCTTTGAGAATGAAGTGTCTAAAAAAAGCAAAAAAAAAATACTTCACATAAACTGATGGATCCGTCTTTTGTGCCGATATTTTAACAAGTATTCTCTGAAATGCTTGACGTTATTATAACAACATAAACCCCGAACTATCCATCCAAATTCCTTTGACCATTTTTTTTAAATTTCATATTATCAAAGAAGTAAATGACTTTTATCTCTTCTAGGACTTTTGAAGTGTTCTGGATATAAAACAACATAATGCCGTTATGTCCCAAATGTAACGCCCAATAGAGAGATGGCTCTACTCAAAAAGTAAGCCTCCTGTAAGGCAAGGACCGAAATTACCGGTGAAGGGGGGGGGCATAATTGCCTCATCAAAAACATTTCTGGAGGCAACGCTCATTGAGCCTTATCTTGTATGCAAAAGCACTCTCGAAATTTATGCCGCCTTTTTAAAAACCTCTGTAGATGCCTTTGTTTCAAAACTCGCGTTTTACTTCCTGAACGCACGCCTGCGCCTTAAAACGCGCAGAAAATATGCACCAGAAGATTTCTTTCTTCCGTGCATATATAATGCCATTTTAAGCGACTTTACGCCCGACAGCGCTTTTTTCTTTCTTTCTTTTCTATTTTTTTCACCCTTCATTCTTTCTTTTCTTGTCTTTTTGTCTTTTGTTTAAAAGAGGGCGAAATGAACACACTGGAAAGGAAATAAATATATTACAGAAAGTATGGATAAGTTATTTATTTATTTATTCGTTTTCTTTTCTGTCTTTTTTGCAGCTGCCTTCACCAGCGTATGGCAGCTGCAGACTGTTGCTCACTTAACAGTGTGTACGGAAAGGAATATTTTAATGCACGGTGGAAAATTTTCGAAAAAAAAAATGAAAGAACGCAATTTCGAGATCTGAAGAATTGTTTAAATAAACAGCAAGAGAGACGCAAGTTGATTCTTTTATTTTGCCTTTCTGTAATGGCTTGAGAAATAGTGAGTTTAAGAAAGAACCGCTTTTATGAATTGACTTTTAAAAGTTTTTTTCTCCTTCTATTCGTTTATTTTCAGCGCGTTAGCGATTCATTTTGGTCGAGAAGATTAACAATTGAAAGAATAAGGAAAAAAAAGGTGAAGATCAAGCTTATGATTTACGAAAGATTTGCAGGGGAAAAAAGAGCTAAAATTCTTTAATATATTTTCTTAGAATTTTTTACATAATTCTCTGAAAGACTGTCTTTTTCAGTGCATAAAATCTAAAATAGTATGAATTCTTAATCATTTCTAATATTCAAAACCGTAACATTTCTTAGATTGGTATAAATTTTTAATAACTTTCATTTCTTTTAAATTGCAAGCATGAAAAAAAAAATTAGCTTTTCATTTCTTCGAAGCTGTTTTAAAGTTTTTATTAAATTTGAATTAAATATTATTTATTGAATTTGAAGATTTCTATAAATCATTTTTCTTAAAAATCGGAATTAATAACGACAATTAATCTTCTTAAGATAAAAATAATTAATGTAATTAAGTTTTGTAGAATTACTTTAATTTAAATAATTAGTTATTTCAATTTTCCACTTATTTTTATAGTTGATATTTGAAATTCAATTTATTGAAAAATTATTTCATGCCGAAAGATGCTTATCGAAATTAATTGTCATAATGAGCATTCTGAATGAAAGATGATATTTCGTATCTAGGCATACCATTTTTATTGATTTTTATTTCTAGAAATATATATTCCTGAATTGTATATGTTTGTATCAATCTCTCTCATTTTTCTTTAAATCTGTTTTATATGTTTTTTGATGTTACTGAAAAACTTTAATCTTAAAAAACTAACTCATATTTTTTATTTCAAAATTGTGACCTACAGTATCTCTGTTCAAAGAATTTGTATAACGGTATAAAATATCTGCCTTGGTTTCGTTAAAGCTTTATTCCAAAGAAGAAAAGTTACTATTTGAGCAAAATAATATAGATTGCTTTCAGACGTTTCGTAGAAGTTCAGAAAAGTGATTTTTTTCCAAAATGAATAGATAATTAAAATAGATTTTATAATTTATACACTTTAATTAAATAAATCTCCTCATCTTACTTAAATTAAATATCTCTCTTATATATTTAAAGTTATATCCTTAATTAAAATTCACCTTAATTAAGCTTATTATTCTAATTAATCATCCTTTAGAAAGGAATTGACTGATAAGGCTTATGGGTAAACTACAGTTAAGTCTATGTAATAACACTTCGACTTAAAATGTAAAAAAAAAGGAAAAGAGTTGATACAAGTAAACTTTTCATACTGCATTATGCAGTTAATTACTTTATAATTTTATTGCACGATGGTATTCTCTTATGCAATTCTATTATTTTATGCAAATGCAGTTTTATAGTAAATTTCTATATCATTTGCTGCAGTATAATTTCATAAAGTGTACTGAATTCTAGTAATCTTAAAATTTATACTGCGTAACAGTAAAGTCATTTCAATTATTTTTTTCATCTTATAACATACATTAAAATACTATATAAATACATGTACTTGTCACTTTTTAGAAATATTTTAATTTCTCATATTGCACCCATACTTCATTTACCCATTTTAATATTATATTACAGTAATATTAAAATGGGTGAATGTGCAATATCAGCATTTTAAAAGTGTTCAATTTTCTGGGTCATTAAAAACAAAGTATACTTTTTGCAGTTTATTACTTTATATATTGTATGGAACAATGGTATTATCTTGTGCAATTCTATTATCTTATGCAAATGTAGTTTTACAGTAAGATGCTATATCATTTCCTGCAATATGTCATATCGTGTACCGAATTCTAATAATTTTAAAATTCATAATGCTGTACTGTTTAACCCTACAGTGATTTCAATCATTGTTTTCGATTTGTAACATACAATAAAATACTATATAAATACACCTTAAGTCAAAATTTAGCAATGCTATATAGCTAGACTTTTACAAATTTGGTTCAGATTTAGTTTTCATAGCATTTCTGGGATTTTCAAATAGAAAAATTAAACTATAAGTTTGATCAAGCATGATTTTTGAGCTATATAATTATAACAAACTTCTAGAGAATAGGACGAAATTGAACAAAACAAACTAATTAAAAACAAACAAAAATAACGAATATAAATCATACATATGATTTACTGAATAAAGTGTAGAAGCATGTCAATTGTAGAGTATATATAGAAAAAAAGAATAAAAAAAAAGAACATGGAACTCGAAGCAGAAATGAAGAAATATTCCAGAAAATAGCAATATCTATCTGAGAAAAGTCAATACGTACTCAAAAATCTGGATTTCTGATTTTTTTTCATCTTTCCTTTTTCTTTTATAAGTTAGAATTTTTTTTCTTTTCCAAATTTTCACTTCATGGAAAGAATTTGGCAATTGAATCGAAAAGAAAGAAAAAAAAAAAAGAAAAAGAGAAAGCTTGAAATTTGATTTCTTTCGTGTCAGTTCTTATTTCAGATGTTATCAACTACTCTCTGCAGATAATTACATTATCCAGTCTCTCGAAGATTGACTTAAAATAAAATTTTGCCGTATATACGCTAGAAACTTTGTGTAGCAATTCATTCCTTCACAATATATTCCTCGGTTTAATAATTTTTCTATGTTACGAGGTTTAAGATTAAAGAAGATAGTGTATAAAGAAAAATAAAGAAGATATCAGACAATTGTGTAGAAATATCAAATATCTACTCCCTAAAGAAGGGACTGCATTAATATTTACTGAAGAGTAAATAGAACTGTATCTGTTTTTTTGTTGTATTCTCGTTGCCAAAAGGACAAACTAAAGTTTTAAAAGAAATACTTATTTGTAATGAAGTTAGGAATTCAACATGCTGTGCGTATTTCAAAATAGTATTGTTTTTTGAAACGAGAATTGCTTTTTCAAAATGAAATTAAGCTAAGTAAAATATTGAGCTGCTGCTAATAAATATATTATTTCTAAATTTCGTATTTCTAGATAAGTTTTCTTTGAAATGTAAAGGTTCTAATTTTTCGATCTTGGTAAATAAAAGATTCCATATTTCCACTTACTTATATTATTGAAAAATATGACAGCGAAATTGTAAAGATCTGGTCTACTTGCTGTCCTTTTTGTATTCTAAATGTTATAAATTAAATTTTTTTTTATCTTCCTTTAATTTTAAATTAATTTTTCTTCCTCTATCAATTACTAATCCCAAGCATATTAAATATACCTATATTGAGATATTTCTGCTAAATTAAGCCTTATTATGTTATTAAGATTTTCACGTTGAATTGAAAATTGTCTTGCTTTAGATTTTTTATTAGAAACTAATGTCATAATGAAATTTTTATAAAATAACAATAAAAATACATTAAAAAACGAATTTTTAAAGCATGTGACACTGAATTTCAAAACTTCTTAAGAAATGCATTGTCTCTTTAGTTATATACATTGTTTAAATACATTTCTTTGCAACTGATTTTGAGTTTTTTAAAATAAATTTATTGAAACAATAATGTCTCTTTTCATATGAAATATATAATTTTTATATTCTACTGATTTCAAAACCACTTTATATTTTTTCTTTTAATTTTGAATTTAATTAAAAGCATAAAGAATTAAGCTATAAAGCAATGTTTTTTACTTCATGTACATGTTACAAAAAATTATCAAATTAAAAATCAATTAAAAATCTAGGAAGTTAAAAAAAATTTATACGTTTTTTCAACTAAGCTTTTTTTGCTTGGAGTAATGTTATTTTTCTTGTATAGTATAATATATAAAGGGATATAAAAATTATTTGAAGCCTTGATAAGTTAAATTATCATCGGGTTTTAATAAATATTCCATTTTTTATTAAAAAAAGAATTAATTTAAATAACAAAATAAGGACGAATTAGGTGAAGTTAAAAAGATTGAAAATAGACCTTTTATTTTTCACTCAATTTTTGTTTCAAAAAAATGAATTTGATTGTTTCGAGGCATATTTTTCTTCAATTATATGTTAGTCTTCATGTTATTGATAATTTCGTTGTGATATTTATTATCTTGCTTTTAAAAGTTAAATAGAATATCTTAATTTTAACATCTTTCATAGGAAGAAAATGTTTTAAGCAGTGGGAATTTTTAATTAATTAATTTTAATTAATATTGGAAAATCGGAAATGAAAAATTAATTTTAATGTAATTTTTTTCATTTTTTTAATACTATTCTAAAAATGTTATTCTAAATGAAAGTAATATTTATTTTATTGTCTGCGTTTTCATAATACATATTTCGCCGTATTTCTGAAACAAAATGAACAAATTTATATAATTCTATCAAAATATGATATTAAAAACCTTATTTATTTAATGGTTTTTCTTTTATGCTCTATCGTTATCGTTGCTGCATCTAGTTTAGAAATTTATAAAATTATGGCAAAGTATTACATTATGTAAGACTTTTTATTCAAGGAAACATTTCAAAGAAAAATAAGTTTTAGAAATTATATTATATATAAGAAATGTAAATATTCGATTTTCTGAATTAAAAGCTATACTACGAATGCTGTATTCATAAACATATAATAATCAATTTCAATAACGAGTGAAGGGCACATTTTAATGAGTCTCAATTGATCAACTAATAAATTTTGAAACGTTTAATAAAATTAATGAAAACGTTGACCTAAAATAAATTCGACAATTTATTTCAATTTTAAAGAAATGAAGTTTCTTTAAATACGATAGTATTTCTCGAATTTATTAAGAAAAGACATTATTCAATTATTCGTCTATAATAAATAATTGAAATCTTAGAAAACTATGAATGAGTGAGTATCTACTATCTAAGTAGCAGTAGCAAGTTTTTTTTTATGAATGATTCGCCAAATTTGGTGACTAGTGATTTGTAGATAATATTGGTCATATTTGATTTCAGATAAATCCTTTAGATATAATTTCATATCCATGATTTCGCCATGTTTCCCACTAAACCCATGTTATTTTATATATGTTCTGTTTATTGTGTGCATTAACCTTTTTAATAGAGTCCGTTCCTATGACATCATAGCGCTATTAAAAATGTAAATATCCAGCTCATCTATCTCCTAACTTTTGCCACAATGTAACGCCACTTTTTTACTTGTCATCCAAACTTCACAGATATTAAACAAAATCTATCTTCCTAAATTTTCAAAAAAGAAAAAAAAATCTCACAATTAAATGTTTGATGAAACAATGAAAACTATTTGAATACTCAGGGTAAAAATGCAATCTAGTGAAAGGGATTAGAAAAAAAATGTGTTTGAAAAATTGTCGAAATTCAGCAAAAATTCGCACAAATATTAAATTAATAGCATTAAAAAGATACATTTTATTAAAAACATTTTAAACGGTGTAAAGCAAATTTTTGTGCAATACTTTTTTCGAAAGCTTCAGTTGAAAAACGCTAATATTCAATTTATATTTTAATAAATTAAAATGCCGAAAAAATCGCTTCGAAGTGTACATTCCAATCCTCCAAGTTGTATAGTGTTAAATTTGGTTAACATAAGTCACTATGTAGAAGGCTAGCGCGTACCCGCACGCACGCATGCACAGACAAGCACAAGCACATAGACAGTCACAGAAATACACACATACATACAAACACAAGCACATACATAGGCAAACAAAAACATACATAGACACACCCACAGACACAAACACAAGCACACATAGACACACACACATGCACATTCAGACGCACACACCTAGACAAACACACACACACACACGAACAAACATAAACACACATAGACAGACCGCACACACACACAGAAACACATGCACGTACAGACAAACAGAAGCAGGCAAACACACACACACACACACACACACACACACACACACACACATTTTCTTCATTATTATTAGTAGATATTTCGAGGGAACATCGAACCAAGCGTTATAATTAATGAAGAATTTAAGCGATAGAGAATAGAAATTACTTATTTCTAATTTAGTATGTCAATAAAAAGATAAAGGAATCTTGTAACTTTTCCAATTCTAAAAAATTGCACCACAGTTTGGGAAGATGACTACAATACATTCTTCCAGTGAAACTTTATCTTTTTTATTTATATATTTTTTTCCATGCCTACTACTTTAGTCTTAAAATATATCTTATATCCTTCATAAGATATTTGTCTCTTTGCCGCCCACGTTTTCTTGAAGGGCAGGAAAAAAAAAATTATTTCCCCAAACATAATAAAAAGGATCGTGATGATCAATAATAAGTAAGGACTGCCCATGCCATAGAAATCAAGATTTTATTTCTGGGCCAAGAATTGGAACAATTTCTTTGGAATCAACGGATTAGAAGACTTCCTGTTCTTTTTTTTTATTCCGTAGCAAAAGGATCTTCCGATTTATCCGAATACTTCTTCCTGTAAAGGAAAATAAAGAACTAAAAGAAAAAAAATGGAATGATGGAATCAAGTGATAAGATCATCCATATTTATTATTCTTGCTAATGTGTGTTTTTATGACAATACTCGAAAGAAAAATACGCTTGAATTACTAATTACCCATTAGGAATAATTAGCAATAATTTTTAAGAGAAAAAAAACAACTTTCTTTTTCAAACTGAAAATTTTTGTTTGTCTGCCTTTTATTATCAGAAAAATATGAAGCTGCAAATATGGCACATTTCATGTATACAAGCTCTATCGGAATCGATTTAAAGGACAAAAAATGTTGTTTTGAAGTTTCTGAAAATTCAAATATTTATTTATAATTTATTTTAGGCTCAACTTCTTTTGATTAATTCTGTTGAAGTGAAAAATAAATAATAAATGTAATCGTGGTACACGAAAAATGTTATTTTTCAGTTTCTCTTGCAGTTTTTATTTCTTTTTTGCTATCGACAGATGTTCCGTTAGCATTAGCATGAGGAGAATTAACTATTCTAATACGTCAAACTTTCGTTCTTTTGAGAAGACGTTTTTTTATTACTTTTTATTAGTTAGCTACTAGTTAATAATATGATGGGATTTGTTTCCACCCAACAAAGATACGCATGTTTCATTATATTTCTTAAAATCTAAGTTTCTATCTTTTATTTTATTTTTTATATTTATATTTTTATTCTTTTAATAAAATACAGTAAGCATTTTTTCTCAAAAATGGCAATTTTTTGTTCCTGTTTCGCATGATTAATAAGCAAACAGTTGATAACGTTCAACCTTATTCAATTATTTCTAATAATTTGCTTCCTTGAAACTCTTTCCAATGGATATTGTCTTCTCTAATCTTAATGTAAACTTTTGATAATTTTAAGATAATGATTGTTTTAAATTGTTTTGTCTTTTCATAATGAATTATCCAATTTAGTTAATTTTGGCACTTTTTAACAAGCATTTCGTTAAGTATTGAGTGTTATTGAATATTTTCCTTTCAGCAGAAGTTCTGGACATTAGTGCAATTAACCAAAGAGTCATATTAAATAGGTGATAATGGCTTATCATTATTAAAAATAATATAATTTTAATAAATTAATGATAAGTGCCTGAAGTCTATTCAATTTTGTTAAATTCTACATGATTTTGTCAACAATCTGTGATTTCTTCGGGTAGCATTTGGGGAATGATTTAAATTTTAAATTTTTAGATCTTTTATATCGCCATAAAATTAGAAAATTTGCATCTGATATATTGATTGAGATATCGGGGTTGGTCAAATTAACCATGTTATGAATCTGTGGATGAAAATTTCGCCTTCAAGTATCAGAGCTGTTTTATATTATCATAAAATAGGTCTGCTACTTGAAGATTGTTTTCTGATTGAAGACTACTTTGATTTATTTAGTTATTATATGCTATCAGGAAAGCATAAACAAAACATAGAATGAAAAACCAATAATTGTAACATGTGATAAATGAATGGTTACATCTAATATAAGAAAAATCTACAGCCATCTTTTTTCCATTATTCTTTGATCCTCTTGAGTAACTTTTGTTGAATAGTTTTGTTAGAACTCTTGAGCAATGGGAAAACAATCTGAAGTTTTGCATTTGATATATAAGAGGAGTTATAAATCTCATATAAATAGTGAAAATGGTGCTTAATCTGTTTTTCGTTCTCAGTAAAATACACCAATAGGAAAGAAATGCCACTAATCATGGAAAAGCGGATTTACACTATATTATTGATCTAGAGTAGTGACATTCTTTATGTAGCAAATACTTTAATGTACACTCAACACAAGTAGCCCATGACACAATGGCAAAATTTATAATAGAATTTAAAATGACAAGTTCTGTCACTAATGCAAGCAGATCTGGAAGGTCAAGGAAGACAATAAATGAAATTTAATGATGAAGTTTGCCCCAATGTCATGGGTTATTAATGTTGCATGAGCACCAATGAAAATATTCAATACTTGAAGGCTGGTACTATTTCCACTGGCTTAAGTAGTAAATTTCTGTTAATTATGAATATGATTTGATATCATTGCCTATTCTTCATCAAAAAGTAAATGAGCATGATCTAAGACAATTATCACAAAAACCTAGTTAACATCTCTTTGATGTGGCATTTCTCTTTTGAAAGAGAGTTTCCATTACTAATACTGTCAACAAATCCTGGGATCAAACTAAAATATTAAAATTCTTCTTGAATTCTTCTTGACAAATGAATAGCAAGATTTGAGGCAATTATCACAAAATCCAAACTAACATCTTTTGAGGTGGTATTTCTCCTTTGAAAGAGACAATTTCCGTTGCGATTGTTATCAATAAATCTCGGGATCAAATTAAAATATATAAAAATTCTTCTTCGATTCCTCTTGACAAATGAATAGCAAGATTTAAGGCAACAATTACAAGATTCAAACTAACATCTCCTGAGGTGGCATTTCTCTTCTGAAAGAGACAGTTTCCATTGCTATTGTTATCAACAAATCTCAGGATAATATATATAATATTAATATTATTATTATTATTAAAATTCTTTTTGGATTCCTCTTAACAAATGCTTATTAATTTATTAATGTGAAAGACAAATGCAAGATTTAAGGCAATTATCATAAAATCCAAACTAACATCTCTCGAGGTGGCATTTCTCTTTTGAAAGAAACAGTTTCCATTGCGTTTGCTTTCAAAAAATCTCGGGATCAAATTAAAAAAAAATTAGAATTCTTCTTGAAGGCACTGAGATTATTCGTTGAATGTTATATTCAACATTTTCTAGCATTACTGAGATTCAGAACTAAGAATTCAAAATACGCGTCTTCATTAAGATGCAAGTTTATATATTGAAAATATGTCTTATCCTAATGTATTTGCCAGTAAATATCAATCGTTATAAAGTATGCAATAGGTTATTGAGATATTTTATGTTCGAATAGTGAGTATTCTGTTAATCTTGACTTAATGCAAATGAGTCATTGTAGATATGTGCATATATTCCACATGTCCTCTTAAACAATTGGGCCTAATTCAATTACATTTTGCGCACTTGTTATTTAAGAAAAGAAATGGTATCTTTTTAAAATACGAAAGTTTATTAAACATTCAATTAATTAGGGACTAATCGAAATTTGACAAGCGAAATGTTTTTTTTAGAAATTTTTACTATAAAACTATTTTTTTTTAATTTTAGTTGATGTATTAGACATGATAGAAATTTATTTCGATAGAATTGAATTTACTTGAAAAAGGACCTTCCGAAAAATTCGTGGAAATACTTTTCAGCAATCCAATTATGAATTTACATTCATTATTGTTAATGAAGCGAAATTTCCGTGTTCTTTAGTTAAGACAATTCTCTTTAACTTCTCTCAGTTTTTCTTTAAAATGAAAACATTGTTACGTCTTAAACTTCGGAAATAACAATACTCGAAAACTACTTTTCAAACCATTTTATGCAAACTGTTGATTAACACTAAATTATTTTCAGGCTTAATTAAGAGCTAGAATTAAAAATAGATCTCATTAAAGTGATGCGCGATTTACTTAAAAAAATTAATTTAATCTCTTAGAACAATAAGCTTTGACGAAATCTGCCATTACAATTAAAAGAATCGCATTGTTTCATTTAAGATTCTCTACACGATTTGCTTTCTCAACTTTTATATTGAAAAGAGTGTGTCTTTTTCTCTGCATTTAAGTTTACTCTTGGAAAGCAGAAACATGTTACACTTCACATTATTGTATTAATCATCTTAACTTCTTTGCTAGCGGATTCACGTATTTTTATATAATATCAAATGGTATTGAGATGAATCAATCCAAGTGTTTTGATTAAATAGAAGGGCATTTTTTCACCAAGCTTTAATTGATAAAAAGAAAAGAGAGTGATAGAAAACAAAATGATTTTGTTACTAAAAGTTATTTTCAATCAAGGTTAATTTTTGGAATAATCACTGTGAAGATTCAAACATTAATACTTTTGGTAATAAATTCAGTGGTTCAGGTTTTCCTATACGTACCTCGGGCATTGTTGTCAGTAGCGAATATAATAATAAATCTGAGCTTGCATGAAAAGGTAAAAAAACAATAAATATGAAATAACTTTATTTTTAATGTACTAATAAAAAATAGTTTTAAAACGGAATTGTTTTTATTAATTTACTAGTTACCATTGGTAACCAGTTTGTTCGCCTGGAATATTAGCTTTCTAGGCTACATTTATTTATTAAATACATTTGTTTAAAGTCATCCTCATGCAATTTTATAAGATTGGAAAACATGAAGTTAATGAAGTTAATTTACTAAAAATTAGCTCGTAGGTTAATTAAACAACATATGCCTACTATAAAATAAAAGCAAAAAATAAAATAAATAAATAAAATCCTACATTAAAGTTGATGTGGGAGTTAATGTAGGATTTTCAATGTAGGATCACTGGAATTTTGGTAGGGTAATTGCCTTAAATTCACTAAATCATAAAATTATGATAAAGAAAACAATGTTCATAATAGTTTCAACAATAGCAAAAGCACACAATTGAATGATTTGATGAGACAAAAAATAAATCTGAATTTCATCATATAAATAAAACAATGTGAAGGAATGCCTATCAAATTAAATTTTAAGAAACGTATTGCAATTTCAGAAGAAATTGCTTCAAAAGGATTTTTTTTTTCAATTACGTTTATATACATTACATTATCTGAATTTGGGATATTTTTTTTTATCTCGCTAACATTTATTCCCTCAAGGGTAGCTCTATGAAGATACTGCGTATATTTTTATACAAAATTGTTACGAAACAAATTATAAAACTAATGAGTGAATGAGTAAAAAAGTAAAGGCAACAATTTAAAGTAAATTAATAAAAAAATTAAACTAAAAGATTATTAATTAAACAAAAGGAAAACTCTGTTACAAAGTGAAAAAGAAACAAAAGCCAAATAACATAACTTTTTATATACAACCAGAATTTAAAATTCTATCGAGTGATTCTTTTATTGATGCAATTGGTCATCCTAATTCGATTGCAATGTACAATTCTAAATAATGTGGAATGTCAATAGTATGAAAAATCAAAAATGTATAATACTCATTTAGCTCCGTCAAAATATTAAAAAAGACCTGAAGGAGTTATAAAACATTCATTAAAGTCCAAAAAACTTTTATAAATGCTATTTTAAATCCCGTTTCTTTACTTAAACATCTTTAAGAAGCTCGTTAAATTTCATTTGTTAATTGCTTTACGCATAATCATTAGAAATCGAAACTTTCAAATAACTAATCTAAGTCTGTCCACAATTTTCTATGATTTTGAACTAATCTCTATCTCTTGCAAAAGTTTAAAAAAATAATAATCTAATGGATTTAGGTCAGGAGAGGTTGACTGCCATTAGCAGAGATAAAATCTGGAATATTGTTCTTGTGCCATTACTGCTTCATTAGTACCCATTGTGCTAGATATCGCTCATAAATAATGGTCTTTCCAAAATTGAGAAAGATAAGAAATTTCTAAAAACTTTTACCATACCTTAATATTTCGTTGAAGATTCATTTTTTGCTGTTTATCGTTAACTTAAAGTCGTATTTTAGCGAAATTGCATTTTATTGATCATTATTATGTAAAATTCATTATAAAAATTGCCTTACCTCTTGCTACAGTGCCAATATAGTTAAGTCATATGATGTCTTTTATAAAAATTCGTAATTAGATTTGTGATAAAATCATCTCATGTTTTATAACTGACGTAGAGGTGTCGTTCCCACTTTTCGTCTCAGAAACTTATTGAATATTTATATGAGCATATATAATGATAATAAAATGGATTCAATTAATTGTATTATAAAGTAAAAATTACTGAGTTTTGTTTTTCTGACACAAGGTGCAAAAACTAAATTGTAAAAGAAATGTCGAAAAGAATGTTTTTTCCCTCCTCTAAATTTTGACTTTACGAAATATTTGATGTAAGATTTTTGTTTAGTTTTTATGAAACAAATTAAATTCATGTATTTTAAAAATTTTATTATAAATAAATTAATTATAAAAACTGTGATTCGTTATCTTGAATATTTTGTTTAAGAAAAGTTAAAATAACGTCTATAATTTGAATTTCTTTCGGTTATTTCACCTTCTATTTTGTTAAAACTTACAATCTCAAGGGTCGTTTCTCTTTTTGAATTGTGTCTAATCATCAAGAATGTTTATATTTTGTGTTCCACAGTGATAATTTGTAAAATAGTTTTGAGGGCTTTAATTCAGTAAAGGATTTTCATTTTGTACAGTGCACTTAATTAATCAATCAATAAAAATGTTGTAATTTTTAAAATACTTTTGACTACATTATATCTGAGTATTTATTTTAAAGTTTTACTGTGCAACAGTTACATTCAAATATTTCTAATTCGTTTTTAAATTACTTATTTACTAGCCGCTTTTATCAACTAATTTGGTTTAGTTTAGTTTAGTTATATTAAATGTCCCGTTTTAAAGCAACACTAGGGTAATTTTGTTGAGGACCTCGTAATTTTGAACCACAGTCAGATGAAGAGGACGACACCTGAGCTGGCATCCCCTTTCCAAACGTCCACACCACATTAGCAGACTTTTGGCAACTGAAGGATTCATCGTACGATTCATTTATCGTACGATAAAAGGGACGAATTCAACTTTAAAATAACAAAACTATGTAACTACCATTCCAATCTAAACTCTAAAATCTTCAAAAATCTAATTTTCTCACAAGTTAACAGGATCAAAAAGGTTTGCAATAATAAAAACTCCTATATTGAAGCATCAAACCACCTCATTAATAATTTAATTAAAAATGAATTTCCCAAAAATTACTGTAATGTCAATTTTTTAATTAAACAAGGTATTGTTTGGGATTAATCCTTTGGCTTAAATAAAAAATAGAACTTTCCTTGCTTATTTTATCACTCAATAGGTGGCGCTGCGAGCTTACAATTTTTACCTAAATTGCCGTTAGCTTTGTTTTTAATGGGCGGGAATCACAATCGATAGCTTGGGATTTTCTGGACTGTTGGAAGGTATGTTTGCCTTTCGTTATTTCTTGTGTGTTTAATTTGTCTGTTTATGGTATTTTGGTTTTTGTTATTGTATTTTTACTTATTAGTGGTTTTTCTTCTAATTGGTTGTTGTGTATTTTCCTTTCTGTTAAAATGGTATATCTCTTAGGCCTAATTTCAGGGGATTTTCGGGTCACGAAGGAATCATTATTAGACGTTATGTCTGAATTTCCTTAATAGAAAAAATCCCTTTTTTGAATCCCTGCCTGAGGGTGACCCTTGAAAAAGTCTTCAGGCCGGATTCTTCCTTTTTTAATCTTTTTTTTAATATTTTTTTGGTTTATTTGTTTTTCCATTTAACTTGATTTTTATACTTTTGTATATATATATATATATATATATATATATATATATAATATTTGTCTTAATGGTTTCTTCACCAAAGTACATTTAATCTTCAATTTTTGCTAGCCATTATTCAGATATTTTAACAGCTTTAATTATTCACATTTATTATGCTTTATACCCTTCTAATTTTCTGTTCGTTCATCTAAAATATAAAGTTCAATTTTAAAGGTGAAGTGTTTAAACTTCAGTTATTTCAATAATATGTTTACTGAATGGAAAAATGTCGTTAAAACTGTATTAGGATAGAAACAATCATTCAATAATGAAGTTTTCCATGTACTACCTGAATATATTACATAATTTAAATAATATACCAGAGAACAATTACATAGATATTTCTCTGATTCTGTAAATTTTTCTACACAAAAGCGATTAAAATGTGCAAAATGCAAAAGGGTTTCATTATTCCTTCTATAGTTAAACTGTAAATCTAATTACCAAATGATTGAATAATTTTATTTAAAATTAGCCCGCCATTGATGACAAGCTGGTTCGCGGGAATAAATATTCACTAAAATTTGAAATTAATCATTTTATGTTACTTGGTCTGTTAATAACTTTTTCAGCATTTTGATAGTCGTGTAGCTCATATTATTATAGAAGTTCTTTCTCTTGTATTAAATTTTTATGTTAAAATGAATCTTTACTATCATTTTTAGTTTAAAAAAATCTATCATTTTCTTTTTGTTCTTACACATTATTGACCAAATTTGTCTTCAGAGTTTTGAATAGTTCGAATTTTTTATAATCCTTCAGCTCCAAATTATCCAAACTCCGCTTCATATATCAAATAAACATCATTGAATTATAAAACATGCCAAATCGACGAAGAAAATTTGACTTTCCTGTTCTTTAATTAATCTGCCTGGGAATACTGCTATCATAATTTCTATGCAGTATACATTATTAATGAACTCGTAACAGAACATATCATTTTCTAAGAATTAAATGGTTTCTTTTTTTTTAATCCGTGCCAGGAAGTGGACATTAACCTGCCCCACCCTCCTATGAAATGCTGTATTAATGAAACTATTACAACTTAATTGAGATTTTGGAATAGAGACACGTCTGCGGAATTTTTCCTTGATCTTGGGTGAATAAGAAATATTTTATGTTTTTGACTTAGAATAATATATTCGAATTATATAAAGGGGTCTACAACATATTTTGAAGAATGTGATGTAAAAATGTTTATTTAAAAAGAATAAAATAGTTTTATTCTGAAGAGTATTAAATATTGTTTTGTCTGATATTTCTCTTTCTATGTATTAGTACATGCATGGCTACATGTTTAATGTGCATGCATCAGAGTGTCCATATAATAATAAAGATGAGTGCATTCTATTTTCTAAACTTAGCACATATGTGCTTTTCTTTTTATTAATATTTTACTATATATGACTCGCCGACCCGAGGCCACGGTGGCCTGGTGGTAAGGTCTCGGCTTCGGAACCGGAGGGTTTCAGGTTCGAGACCCGATTCCACCGAAGAACCGTCGTGTAAGGGGGGTCTGTTGCACGTTAAATCCGTCCTGACCAAACGCTCTCCCGCTGGTGTGGTGTGGTGTGGAGAGGGGGTGCCAGCTCAGGTGTCGTCCTCGTCATCTGACCGCGGTTCAAAATTACGAGGTCCGTCCCAAAATAGCCCTAGTGTTGCTTCAATACAGGACGTTAATATAACTACACTACACTACACCGACCCGAGAGACTGTTTATATAGTTAAAATTCTGTAATTCATTAGAGCAATTTTCGACACCAACTGCGCAAAATAACATTCTTTACTTTATTTAGACTATTTTTCTTACATATGTGTACGTACAATACTGAATAAATCCTACTTAACTTAAATATTATAGAACTACTGAATTATTATTAATATATATGTATTAAGTTCACCGAAATTTTTTTCTTGCATTGCCTTTATAGAGAACATCAGGTTTCCTGTTTATTTCATTTCAAGACGTGTTGAAAACTACACATTTTTAGGTTTAGTTTGCAGTAAATTTACAGCTTTTGTTAACGTGATGGCAATATGTTCATAATAGCTAATTTTCCTCATGTAAGCGAAACGTTCCATTTTATTTTTATATTTTGTAATATAAACTTCTGAAAAAGTTTCATTTTGTAAAAAAAATGACTAAAAATTGAAATTTCATATATATGTTAAAATATTGATATACTTGAAAACATAAACATTTTAATTTTCAAGGTAATGTAAAAATAATTTTCGTACACTACTATTTTCAGATAGTATAAAAGTCATGGTATAAAGTCAATAAAAGGGATAAAAGTCAACATTTTACTTAATTTTTAATTGATTAAAAATTTAATTTAAATTACTAAATCACTGAATGGAAGGCGCACTTTCCCACCTATATTCAGTATGTGCCAAGTTTAGGCCAAATGGCCTGGGGCTTGGCCTGTACAGCATTACAGTCAGTAACGCTGTCAGTCAGTGTGTGTCTTCAGAACAGTCTGAATACACACATTGTAAATTGTTTTTTCTTGTAAATATATTTTATAAATAAGCCCTCATATTTCTTCCTCTTGCTTTATTGTATGTGTTGAGAAACAAAGAGATGCAAACACGTTTGGTAGTTATCATTGCTGTTCTGAAAATCAGAATATAATAAATTTAGCAACTTATAAATAATTCATTCAAAACTTCTTATAGTAAATCTAATAAGAGACCTCGAAAATATATATATATATAAAAGGCCTTTTGATTAAAATGAACTATTAAAATTGTAATTTTGTGATAACCCCTTACGAAAGAAAGCCTAAATTTTTTGTAGGAAACGAATGAAAGTAACAGATTTATAGTTATTTGTATCTGCTTAATTTGCGAATTATGAAAACTGTTGGATATTTTTTGACCCAACTATGCCATTAAGCATAACAGGTCGAATATCATATTAATAAATAAACATTAAGTTAAATAGAATTTGCAGGTAATTATACTTTTAGTTCCTTTATGAAGTTGCACAAACAATATTAAAAATTCACTCTTCGACTGATAATCATATTACATATTTATCTCAATTATACGAAATAAATATGTACGGAATGGCATCATCACCAATAACCTTGTTGTCATTCGAAAAAGAAATAATTTATTTTAATTTAAAATGTCTAATTACCCGTCATGCTCCTGTAATTCAAATGATTAAGGATCTTCAGCGAAGATTAGTAAAAATGAATGGTACGGAAGCAAATTAGATTATTACTATTCAAAATTTAATTATTCCTTTGAAAGGAATAATTCGCTACTTTTATTTGGCGGGAAAAAAAAGGAGGAAAGAAAATTCTGAAGCAAACTTTCTATTTCTCTTTATTAATCATGAATGAGTTCATTAGTGAATAGAGCGTAAAAATCGTCTCAGATGCTTTTAAAACGTTTTTCGATTTAATTAACGTTAATTTAGGAAATAGTGTATTTTCATGGGGACTTGTTTCGAATAAGAATATATAGAGAATTTTTTTACTTCGTTCTCTCTTATCGATTTTTTTAGTCCCCCTACTCTCTTTTCATCTCCGTTATTGTCTTTTCCATGTAAAAACTAATTGAAAAAGATCATTTTCCTAAAATCTGATTTTATGACATTTTTTTATGGCACAGAGAATAGCACCTGTTAGCATTAATTTAATTTTGAAGAAGTGTCATTGTTGTCCATGAGCAACATAATTGTAAATGGCGAGAAAAAAAAAGAACGATTGAAAAGCAGAGACAATAAATCTTTTCGTTAAATTAATTTCGAATTTAGGGGAAAAATTGTTTGGCATATCATTTTTTAGAATGCAATTACTGTAAAATATAGCTTTATGAATCAAATTATTTCTAAAAGAGTACTTTTGCTCTTTGAAATGCTTAAAGTAGCATTTTGACTTTATATTTAAAGACAGATTTTATGGAATTTCTTTGAATATAAAGATTTTTTTTTATATTTAAAAATGAATTTATGGAATTTTAGGATGAATAACGAAATGCATATGGATCTGTGATACATTGGCCAAAATGTCTTTATATTTTAAATTTAAAGTTTTTTAAATAATGAATAATGAATGTTCTGATGCTTTATTTTTCATTTCATTTTTCATCGAATTTTGTGTAGACCAATTTTGTTTTCCCCATTCACCTGTCTGTGTATTCTGCACTGTTCTATAGCATCTGTGAAGTTCGTTGCAGACGAATGGGACTCTTTTTTTTACAATATCAATGTTTAAAAATCTGTTTCATTTAATATGATTAATAGAACTTCAAGACTATAAAATCTAGGATTTTATGATTTTTTCAATAGTAATTTTATTAAAGAAAACAAAATTAATAGTTCTTTATTTTATTTAATCGCCCCTTCTTTTATTTATTTTATCGCCCCATTTTACCATTTTGAAATATATAGTCGTATCTAAAAGTGTAGAAACCTTCTATAAGGTCACGATTATTCGAACTTTCTATGTAGATTACAAAAATTTATATCATATTAATAAAGATTGAATAACTTGGTCTTTAACTGACCTTTGAAAATACATTCTTCAGCAAGGTGCAATTGTTAAATTTAAATGTTGTACTTGTAAATTTAAATGTTGTTTAAATGTTATGTGACGGCATTATTTTTTTAAGTCACGTCATATCAATCCAGCAGAAGATCGCCATGTTCTCACATAACTCACATTTTGCAATCCCCAACGTTTAGAAAAGCAATAGTTTTTAACCATCTGACCTTTTTTTCTCGAGACCAGAATTTTTTTCCGTGAAGAATCAGTTTAAATCGGTTTTAAACAATCACAAGACTATCAGTTTACGCATGCATAGATATTTAGAAAACGATGTGAAACGAACAAACTCCAAAATTTTATCTAAAAGCTAGATTTTTGTGAACATTTGGTTTAAACTGGTTGGGAATGAGCACGTGACTATTGTATTACGAAATCGTCAACTTTTAGAAAGTGTTTTTTTAATATCTCAAAATAGTTTGAGCTTCAAAATTTTTTTTTGCCATCTAGAAAAATTGAAAACAATAATAATAATAAAAAAAAATAACTGCGGATGATAATTTCTTACGACCCTGCCCTTTATTGGCCAGATAGGAGAATCGGGTAATGTGGAACATTCGCGCCAAGTTGTAGCTTTTTGTTGCAGATAAATCAATAAATGTGACTATCTACTTTATTATTTTCTAATAATCTTCAAAGCGAAAAACTGATGCATCAAAAGTGATAAATCACCAATTATCTGCCCGTGCCTTCAGACCCCCCCCCCAAAATAACATCATGTTCTCAGATGATAAAAAAAGAACAAATATATTGAAAAAAATATCAGGAATTAAAATTACTGTGATATATTTTTATAAATTTTTTCATTAAAATTACTATTAAAAAGAAACGGCTCATAATTAAAATTATTTTAACTCCTTTTTAAATTAAGCGTTCAACGAAAGGATTTAACTTGTCTGTAATTTTTGTTGCATTTTTATTCTAGTCGAGACATCTAAAAACTTTAAAAAAATCAAAAGGCATGTATCTCCAGCTTGAAAAGTGGTTTTTATGAAAATCCCTAGGTTTTAAATGTGAAAAGTCTGACATTCAAATGACAAATTATTTTGTGCAGGACTTGGAAGATTTTAAAAATGAATCTTGCATCTTGTCTTTTAAACTTTGTGGTTTTTAGCGTTAAAAATAATATTAAAACGTTATGATATGAAAGAACCTAATGTATTCAAAAGATCGTGATCACCAAAAAGTTGTTTAAGACGATTTTTTTCCAAGAAGAATGTTGAAACATTTCCTTTTGAATTTGTATGAAAACCATCGTCTATGTGCGGCGCTGTAAAAAAATATTTTTGTTTTTAAACTATTATGAAGTCATTTCTAAATTTTGTGGCATCAAAACAGCTCAAAATTACTAAAAGAAAGAGATGCTTTCCTACGTGGAATAAATAAAGGGATTAAATTCTAAACATCAAAGGAAAGTTCCGGCTTCATCTAAAGTCGAAAGGTTATTTTAATCAAAGGCAAAATTCTGAAAGAAATCTCTTGGAAAAAATGTAAATTTATTACTTAGCCTTCGTTATACTAAAAAAGTGAGTTGAAGCTTTATGAAAAACTTTTTGTTTATTTTTTGTTGACCATGTACACTCCGAGAATACGTAATATTATACGAGATTGTACTATTATAATGAAATGAGAAAATTAGAATTAAAATTCTTGTTAAGTCTTGAACCGCGTTATGTTTCATAACAGCTTGAAAAATTCATATCCTTATTATAGCATATTTTAAATCTGTGCATGCTATTATCTAATTATTATACCGTGCAGGTGTTTTCTTTGTTGGTTGATTTAGAATATACATAAAATGTATTTAAAAAAGAGACGCTTTCATAAGAAATAAAATTCAGACATTATTGCAGAAGTGAGAAATACAGAAAGTGAAGCTCTTTTTAAAAATGGCATCCCTTAAATTATTGTCCCAACCTAATTATTAAAATTTTTTTTAGAAAGACAACCTTTTGGTGAAATATTTATCTAGATATCTGATTTTATCAATAAGATATGTTTTTTTATTAAGAGTAGATGAATTAAATACTCATATTTTCTCGAATACTATAACTTTGAGTTGCAGTCAGATGTAATCTAAATTAGTATCTCCGTCATAGACTTTCATACCAGTCTAAACTGGGTTACTAGATACTAAACTAGATACTAAAACTTGGTTCTTCCATATCACTCTAACAAAACGATATCGGATCCACGATTGCAGATTTGATTTACATCATGATGCCATTAAAAGTGATTCATTCATATCGCCTAACAACAGAAATTTGAATTCGAGATTGTAAACTTAACGCACATTATGAAGCCATCATTATTCCCCGCTGATCCATCAGGGGGATATTGGATAAACTTAACGAACAAAAGGACGACATGAAAGGGTTTTCTTTCCGACATTTTTAGATTTTGATGTCGAGATTCTACAATTAGTCATTTTCTTTTGCCGGGATATTAGATCTTTATGTTAAAATAAGGTTTTCCTTGTAATCTGATCATCGCTGATGACTGCGAAAATCGTAAATGCCAAAAATAATATATAAAAGGAAAATGATTTTTTCCTTTTATATATTATTTTATTATCAATGGATGAAGTGAACACTCATATTTTCATAAATACTGTATTTTTGAGTTGTTGTTAGTATCTCCTTCTACAGCCTTTCATATCACTCTAACAAGAGGATGTTGGACCCGTGATTACAAAATTAATGTGCATTATGATGGCATTAAAATTGATTCTTAAATATCACTCGAACAACAGGATGTTGGATCCACGATTGCAGATTTGATTTACATCATGATGACATTAAAAGTGATTCATTCATATCAGCTAACAACAGAATGTTGGATCCGATGAATGCAAACTTAATGTACCTTATGATGACATTAAAAATTCCTTCTTCCTCATCATTCTAACAAGAGGCTGTTGGATCCACAATTGCAAATTTAATTTACTATCATGATGACATTAAGTGATTCATCCATATCACATAACAAAATGTTGGATCTATGATTGCAATCTTAATATACTTTATGACGACTTTAACTGTGAGAAGGATATTTGATTAATAAGAGAATATTGGATCATCCTGTTGGGCAAATTTAACAGAAGAAATGGGAAATGGCAAGACAAAAACGTTGTTCTAACTTGCATCTTTAGATCTCAAAGTCGAGATTCTACAGTTACAGTCGTTACATAACTCTCCTATCTTCTTTATTGATACAAAGGATGGTGTTACTTATTAATATAAAGGTATATTTTTCATTATCCTTCTTGGGGGTCATAATGAGATTGTATTCTAAGTGAGTGTCGCATATTTTCGTGTTCGCGTTTGTTTTGCCTTGTGAAATACGGAACTTAGAAAATAATTAAATAACTGCTCTTGAATCGCTGATAAAATCGCTGATAAAAAGTAAGTCAATAGACAATCCTTATAGATGTTAGATAAGGAATTCATATGTTTAATTTTTAATGATTAAAAAAGGAAAATGCTTTTTTTATATTTTATTTTTTTATCAGTGGATGAATTGAACATTCATATTTTCATAAATATTGAATTTTTGAGTTTTAGTTAGATGTAATCTAAATTAGTATCACCCTCTACAGACTTTCATACCACTCTAACAAGAGGAGGTTCGATCTCTCATTATAAATTTAATATATGTTATGATGGCATTAAAAATTGGTTCTTCCATATCACTCTAATATGAAGACGTTGAATCATGATTTCAAGTTTAGTTTATATCATGATGACATTGAACGTGATTCCTCCATGACCCTAACAGAACGCTGGATCCGTAGTAGCGAACTTAATGTACATTATGATGACATTAAAAATTAGTTCTTCCATATGACTCTAACAAGAGGACGTTGGATTCACAATTGCACATTTAATTTTGGTTTTATCGTTTAGTTAATCGTGTTTGCATTAAAAGTGATTCATCAATATCAATTAACAACAGAAGTTTGCATCCGTGATTGCAAACTTAACACACCTGATGAAACCATCATTCTTCCCTGCTATTCCAAAAGGGAGATGTTGGAAAAACTTAGAGAACAAAATGGCGACGAAAGATTTTCTTAACCGCATTTTTAGATCTTGAAGACAAGACTCTAATATTAGTTACTTTCTTTTGGCGTGATATTGGATTTTTATGCTAAAATACGGTTTTCCTTGTAATCTGATGATGGCCTAAAATTCCGAAAATCGCAAATGCTAAAATAAGTCAACAATAAGCAATTCATATAGATGTTAGATAGGGACTTCATATCTTTTATTTTTTATGATTTAAAAAAAAAAGGAAAATGTTTTTGTTCGCTTAAAGAATTTTTGCTTTAAGATTTCATTCAAACATAATCTAAACATTGATTAAAATAATTAATGGAAACAAACAGACAAATGATATTTAAGAAAATTCGTTAAAAAGTCTGAAGAAACGACAAGACTTATCTCACTACGGCTTTAACCACCTCATGTAAATGCAACTCTATATTTCTTTCTTCATAACTTTCAAAATAAACCACCATGCATTAACCAATGGAAATTTATTCTTAAAATTAACCACACATGAGTTAAGTACATTTGCCTGCATAAATTTCTCCCACACATTTCATTTCATCTTTTCTGCCGTAACCTCAAATCATCCGAGTCGGATTTTAAGCAGGGAAATTCAATCCAAAACCTCTTGTAGAAATATTACCAATCGAACATATTTTTTTCATACATTATTAACTAAGTTATGGTAGCGCAGTTTATTTTTTTGAGTAGCTTTTTCCTTTATCACATCTCATAATATTAAATGGATGGTACAAAGACTTCTCTGGAAGTCGCCTTCAATGGCAGCCAGTTGAATATCGATCAAAATCATTTCCCATCGCTGCTTACTTTCATTATTTCGGTGGAGAATACTTAATGGATCTGGGATATCTCCTTTAATAAAAACGGAAGAATTCGGTTCACCTAATTTGCTGCAGGAAACTAAAGTGTAAAAGCAAAAAGAAAAAAAAGTTGATGAATCATCTGAGATGGAACACGTCTCCAACACGATACCCATTCATCAAGTACAAGTCCAGGTGTGCGTAGGCTGTCTGCCTTAAATGGCATGCATATTTCATGGACGGGTTGTTTCAGCAGATAAGCACACGGTGGAGCATAATTTCTTAAATTTTGCATTTCGGTTTGAGGTAAGACGTAGCAAAAAGTTAACATGGAGGTAAAGATTTCTTTTAGTTTGCAGAAAGATGGCAAGACATGATTTTAAGATTTTAAGTTTTAATGAGAGCTAGTATAAATATATTTTTAATATTTTTCCAAGGTTTATAATTTGATTGTTTAAAAATTTTCATGGTTTTTTAAAATTTTCATTGTTTTAAAATTTTCATGGTTTTTTAAAATTTTCATTGTTTTAAAATTTTCATGGTTTTTTAAAATTTTCATGGTTTTTTAAAATTTTCATTGTTTTAAAATTTTCATTGTTTTTTTAAAATTTTCATTGTTTTAAAATTTTCATATATATATAATGATATTTTAAACTCTTAATTTAACCAAATTAATTTCCAAAACTTTATCTTAATTTAGCCCATAGTAATTTCATTCACTTATTTCTTGATCCCATTCCACGTATGAAGCTGTGTAAAAATTACTGCGCAATCAATCTACGTATCAAATGAAAGTGATCCCTCCGGTACCCTTACCAAGTTGTCAAAGGTCACCACGTGTGTTGAATTGGCGCATGGTCGGAAATTCCATGTTATATAGGGCTAATGATCATTTGTTTCTGCCTTCTTTCTTTACTTCTGCTTTTGTGTCGCTCTGCGCCTTCTTGTAAATTATCATTCCTGCCACTCGGAATAGAATAAAACGAAATTAAAAATACAAAGTCTCGTCACTGCTTCGAACCTGCATTCTGCTGCAACTAAAATAAATAATATTATATATGAACATTTTAAGGCTTTTTATAGAGTAAATATGTGTTGCAGTCATAAACTCTATTTAAAAAAATATGCTTTGACCAAATTTCGATACATTGCTTTGAATACATGCGATTTTATTTCGGCATGTATTTTTATACGATGTCTTTTGGCTTTCACCTATACAATTCAGATTTCAATACATATTTTAGTTTATTTTCTTGTTAAATGTTAAAATATCTACCGTGATACACTAACAAGTTGAAATGTTAATTGCATTTTGCTTTCTGGTGTCTGAAATTTAAAAAAGAAGAAAGCAAAAAAAAAATTGATTTAATAAATTTTATGAATGTTGCAGTTCACCATTTTGGATACGAAACAATAAATTTTGAAATCATGTCTATTTGCTTATGAATTTGAAAATTCAGAGATGCAATCGACTGGATGAATTAAATTTGCCTAAGATTTTATCATAAAGATTACAAATATTTTCCAAATTGTTGGTGAAATCTGTCAATGAATTTTCTGTCCGTCAGTCTGTGTATTTGAGTTATGTCAACATGATAACACAAAAACTGCACATAAGCTACAAACATAAGGAAAAGGAAGTATATGGTCTTAACATCTTAAGTGGGGATTTCTAACAAATTAACAAACAAATATGTTATTTTTTTTCCAAAACCGTTTTTGATTTCTATCCATGTTATAAAAATAAACCCAAATTGCACCATATTTATGAGCACATGAAAAAATAGAGCTTGGAACATTCCTCCAATGGTTTTATAAGTAAATTTATGATAAAAAATACAATTTTTCTAATCCAATATTGTTAGTGTCATAAACAAAGTGTAAAGAAAGTATTTGCCTGAAATGTACGAGAGTATATAGGAAACCAAAACAACCATCGTTGTCTCAAGCAATATCATATTCTGGGATTCGCAAAAATATATATAATTACATGAATTTGAAACTATCAGATATGCATCTACGTATATTTCTTAAAAATCCAATAATGTACACTGTTCAATATTCGACATTTCGACAGTTGTCTGGTCGAGAAATGATCCCCTTTTAGCAACTTATCCATTTTCGTAAGCAGCTTTATGTAACAGCTGGATATCTACCAACTTCAAATACATGGATCTACACTGTCGTCTGGGGAGGCATTATGATGAACGGGCGGACTGGGCTCCACGTTTTCGACAGAGGTTCTGTAACTGGAGATCGCTATTTTCAGGAGGTGATCCTTCCCCATGTGCGTCTGTTCCGAGGTGCCATTGGATCAGACTTCGTTTTTATGGATGACAATGCACGGCCACACAGGACTCATGCTGTTGAGGAGCTCCTGGAAAGTGAAGATATCACTCGAATGGATTGACCGGCGTGCTCCCCTGATTTAAATCCGATAGAACATGTGTGGGATGCTTTGGGGAGATGCCTTGCGACACGATTACATCCTCCTGGGAACACCCGACAACTTAAACAGATGCTGATTGAGGAATGGGCACTCTTACCTCAAGAACTGTTGGACAATCTGGTGCTGAGTATGGGGAGACGGTGCGAAGCAACCATTGCAGTAAGGGGAGGGCATATCCCATACTAAGGAACATCTGCTTGCTGTTCTTCCTCTTGGACAGACAATCATGTGTAACGATACTATGAGTTCAATAAAGCCTTTTTTTGTTTGATTCCATACTGTATGCATTGTATTCATTTCTACGCAACTATGCTTTCGTCATTCTTTCAGAACAAAATGCTGTATCTCATTTCTGAATTTCCTATCTCTCAGATGATTTCTCGTGAAGTTATGGAAAAAACATTCCTGATGCTTAAGTTTTGCACACCAGTGTATTTTATATTCTGGAGAAACTACCACTTTATTCCATTAAAGAATGTTATCGACTACCTTAACAGCTCTATCTTCGAAAATGCCAAGTTTAGGCATTTTGAGAAAATTGTCATCGAAATTTTTATATTTTCGGATATATATTCGGATACATATACAAAAGATACATATATACTTTTTACCACAGGAAAAAATTCTTATTTTGGTTCTCTCTAGTATCTGTTTCGATTTGAGTAGAAAATTTTCAAATGTCCTGTTTATAAAAATTTATTTAAAGTGATCTGAAAATAAAATGAGTAGAGTTGATATGTTAAATTAGCAAGCATGCTAACTCTTCTTATTTTCTCGATCTATCAACGTGCAAGATTTAATACATCTAGCTAGATACATATTAAATCCGAGTCAGAAATGTTTAAAGCATGTTATCTATAGATACTATAACATACGTATATCTACTGATCTAATCAACGATACTATTTCACTTGAACAAACGACAGTGTATAATCTTTATCAAAGAAATAACATTTATACACAAGTAATAAATTGTAAATATAGAATCTCTTTAAAAATAGTATTATAGATAGTACAAATAATTTTAGTATAGTATTGAATTTAGTAAAGTATTAATTCATTCTATACTACAATTTAGCATAGTAAATGGCTCTAATCTCCCTTTATTTATATATCAATTAACCACATAAGTTAAATCCATGAGATCAATAGTCACTTTCTCTTGGTCAAATCAAACAAGGAACATCTAGGTAGGCACCTGTGTAGTCTGATATAGTTTCAATAAATGGTCCTAATTTACTTTTCTGGGGAATTTTCAAAATAGTGTGTGTTTTGTTTACAGGGAATCAAGGAAAATTTTCAGTGGTCAGTCTGATCCCACAAGCAATTCCTTGAAAGAATTTATTTAACATGAGTTTTGGATGAGGTACATGTAGATATATCAGATTTCTGAGAAATGTGGGCTAAGACAATTTTGAATGACGGTTTAAACTTGGTTTTCTCTTTCTAGGAAGAAAGCTTTTTACCATCTCCTTCATTAGTCTAATTCAGGTCCCTGGTAAGCAATTAGCACAATTTGTAATTACAATGGTTCATTAAATTATTATTCTTAGAATTCAAAGACATTAATATGAGTCAATGATTCTACATTCAGCAATTTTTGTTTGTAAAATTTAATCTGTAGAGGATAAGAAAAGCAATAAGGCGAACACCACTTTAAAAACAAAGGCTTTTATTTTATATTGATATGAGGAGATGGGTGCTGAAAGCTATTAAAACTATTGGGAAATATATATGCACATATACATATTACAGTTACAGCCAAGATATACGGTTACAACTAATATATGGTTATGAATATTGTTACGAATTTTTCTGCCGGGGTTCGTTTGGATAGTGGAAGTGATATGGTGTGTAGAACGCTCAATCAGCAGACGGTAGTAGGAAATAAAACAACGACGTTTATTTACACGAAGACACACAGGACAGCACAAAGCGACAACTATATACAACACAGAAGACGATTATCTTCACCCGAGACGTGTAGCATACAACAGCAGCACTACTCCGTCTTCTACTTCTCCGACTCTACCTCTCCGTCGATTCCGCTTACTCTTCTTCGACCACTCCGTCCACTCTGACTACTGGCTTTTCCTTCTCTGGCAGCTGCAGCCCCCTTTTATAGGTCTCAGGAGGCGGGGCAAGAAGCCTCTCAACCAATCAGGAACATTCGAGGCGTATCTCGGTTCCTACTGGACGGATCGGGAAAATTCTCGAAGTTTCGGGTATTATCTATTTTGGCGCCAAAGTCGCCACATTCGTCGCCAAGTCACCAAATGGTCGCCAAGTTTGTCGCCAAGCTCCTGGACCTTTGACGCGCCAACTGGACTCTGTCCCATTCAGATGACTGTAAAACTTTCTTTCTGTTGATGGAACAAACTATGTTGGGAAGCCGAATTGCAGGTTTGTAACAATATCTAGTTGAGATGTTGGTGGATAACAGTTGGATAATCACACTAAGATTAGAATCCGAGATTGGAATCTGTAAATCCCCACAAATCGATGGTTAAAGTGAGAAAGCTTAAGCTATTAAAACTAGAATATGTTCTTATCTCGAATTCATAAACTGTATTGAACAATAATCACAATTTCTAAAAATTTGAATCTGAAACTGGTATTGCCATTTCGGCAAATGTCGCTATAAGTCACATGAAGATTCTTATTATTACAAAGAATGGAAATGAATAAAATTAGAGCATTCTAGTACAACATCTAAAATAAAGCAATATTCCAACGAGCTCACGATTATAGTGTATGAAAGTGTAGTTATTAATAAAAATCTTTTTGATATGGATAGAAGCAAATATATCAAAATGAATTTTGTTGGAGATTTACTTTGGTTATAAAGGCGATTATAAAACTCTTCATATCCATCCGTTTCATAACTTAAAATTCCTCCTTAAAGTGAAATTCATGACGGTATGGTGATCACCATTTCAAAATTGGTCTCTGCAAGTTTCTTTTGTAGTAAGTAATCTGCATCAAAATTATTCTTTTTTTTATTGTTTATCCAAATTAAACCCATTCTGCATTTTAAATTTGAGAAATTTGTCTGATTATTACTAATTTACATTTCTTTAAAGAACCCACTGAAGTAACTATCATGTTCCCTTTTATTGTACTTTATTTTACTAACTCTGCTGTTTTTATTATTATTAGAGACTTTTTTAATATAATTAACAATTCCAAATTTGTATAGTTTAAAATAAATGAGGGTTTCATATTTCTTTCAGGTTTCCGCTTAATCGACGTTACCCAACTGAATAATTTGAAATAATTTAATCTTAGATTTAATATTTTTTACTTCCCTTACAGGTACTGCCACTGGCAAAGAAAAAAAATGATTTAATCAATGATGAAACATAATTAAATTCTTAAAATATAAAAGTACATCTAAGTACAGAAATTTGGAAATCTAAAGACTTAGAAAGGGAATAAACAATCAATTACAAAATTAGAAAAATACTTAAACGAAACAAGCAAATTAAATAAAAATGCTTAAAATAAAATAATTTACTATACTGCATTTCAAAAGCAATGTCAATTTGAAAAAATATTTTATTCTCCAAGTTTTATTCTTTCTTATTTCATTTTAAATTGACGATGCTACCAAATATTTTAAGTTGCTGATAAGATGATGAGGCTTTCATGTTTTTAACTAAATTTTTCTAATGAATTTCATTTGAATAGATGCCGATAAAAATTCAAAACTTTTCTTCGTTTAAAATTTAATCAACAATGAAATTTTATTCAGAAAAGTGAAAGAAGTTTATAGAATTTCGGAATGGATATACAATGGGCTTTCCGAATTAAGAACCTCTTTGTGTCGCTTTTTAGCATTTTTAGCAATTTCGATTATCTTCGAAAGACTGAAATTTTAAATAAAGTATCTATTAGGTTGTAATGCTCTTTTATCAGAAGACTTATTATTAGATATTTGATATAATCTTTCACGCATAATCATTTATTACTGTAAAAAGAATTGGTAATTAGTTCTTATCTTTGTTTATTTTGAATTTTTACCGTTTCCCAGGTTAATACATATTTTGCTGCCTGAGATATTTTAATCGATTGTGAAAGTGTATTTTATATGATAAACACAAATATAAACTTAGTTTTTGTCCATCAGCTCTTGTTTGTTATGTCAGTAATGTTATTTTTGTAATTACGCTATATTAAGCTTATGTTATTGGCGTTAAATTTAAAACTTTTTTCTTAATGATATTTATGAAAAAATACCACGCAGACACACACGCACACACACACGCACACACACACAAAAAAACATTAAGACTTATGTAAATCTTGAATTGTTAAATTAAAAATTAGAAATAAAAAGAATGGAATAAAACCAAAAGAAGTTGTATTGTTCCCTCTATAAAGCTTCTTTTGTGTTAAGTGAATGAACACTTTTATGCTACTAACTTATTCTGAATTCTCCTCTATCAAAAAGATGGAGTCCAGAGCACTTTGGAGAATCCCACCTGCTCACCCTTGGTACTTTGGTAAGATTCCTGGTTGGTGACACCGCCTGAATATCTCTTGAAAACAGCAAACGGCTCTCTCTCGTTTTTTGAGTGGACACACCAAATCCCTCACCTTCCAACACGGACGGGGGATATTTGCTGAATATCCTTGGTGCAAGGCAGATCAAGCCTCCCCCAATCACATTTTTAAATGTTTAAATTTTACGATTTTTGAGATTTTAAGGGATCCTCTATTGTGTTTGGACTGTTTTGAGATCCTTGGTTTCATGGAGGTGCTATAGCGCAGCTATAACACCTGGGATTAGAAACAACAACAAACACTTTTATGCTTTATTTCTTTGAAGTTATCAGGTAAGCAGATGGACATACCCTCTTCTCTGATATTGTTTTTCACATTTTTTATGCCATCAGTCTTTACGTCATTTTTTGTGCATTCTTTTTGAAATCAGCCATCGTATATTCTCCAGTAATATCAACAAAAAATCCAGGGAAATGATCACCAGGCCAAATATCTGTGCTTTTGAAATAGAAAACAAAAACAAACTCTCCCTTAATAAATTTGGTAAAACGTTTTAAAGAATTGAGAAAAATATATCAACATTCCTGCAAATCTACAATAGTTAATTAGAAATGCGGAGTGTCAGATATAAACAAGAGGAACGATTATCTTGTTCGATTCGAAAACTCTTCTTTTGTGTGGAATTCTTAAGTGAATCTTTTTTACACAATCTTTATTAGTATTTTGCCGACACGCGGGCATCCCATCGACACTGACACGGGTCATCTATTGTATTTCTATTCTGGTGAAATTGATTACTATCTTTCCTTCAAAATTGTTCTCTAGTACCTTCATGATTTTCTGGACGATACTAGCGAACAATGGATGACCAGTTCGCAAATCAAATATAATTGTCTGAGTGGCTCTGAGAGTTATAAATACAATCACATAAAAGCAAAAGTTTCCGAAGTTATTAAGTTCGTTATTAAGTAAAGCAAAAAAAAAAAAAAAAAAAATTCGGCTTTGTGATTTTCCTGAAGTTAATGGCAACTAGAATACGCTTTCCCTCTGTCTCGGTCATGGAATCTACGAAATGAGGATTATTTATAAGCTATTTGAATCCTCAGCATTAAAAAAATTCTTACGTATTCCAGGAATTTTTATTTTGCGGTATGATTGTAAACCACGTTTTTTATTTTGCTATTAGTTGGTTGGATGTGAGTTTTAATGGCGGAAGAGTCAATTTTGCCTAAACTGCGCCATTTTGCTCTATGTAGGAAAATCAAAAGCTTCCAGGAAGCTGTTTCATTAACATAAGTAGTTATTTAGTTTAATCTAGTTAATCTCTTATAATAATGTCTCGTTTTGAAGTATGCAGTTTGTGATGGAGCTGTGGTTTTGAATAGTTGTTAGATGACTAAGATGACATCTGAAATGGCATTCCTCTCTTTTAAATTCCTCACCATAGCGCCTTAAATCCACGGCATCGGATTTGATATGCACCAAACCCACATACAAGGCAATTCTTTTAGTGCGATTGAGTTTCGAGGTTGTTTCCATAAAGAAACCTTAACCCGAAGCCAGTATTTTATAATTAGGGCACTGTGGCTTCTTATATAATGTAGAGTCAAGTTGATTCTATTTTATCTGACTAAAAGTTGACGAATAATTTTTATTTTTCCAGCATCCATGTTCTTTCTGGTGTTTCACTGTTATCCAAGGATAATTTTGGGTCTTGCTACCTATGGAAACAAAAGCCAAGTATATTTTATATGTATCCTTCATTGAGAAATAACCATTTATATGTTTACACAAATTGCCTACTGATATTCGTAAATTTACGCTTTTCTGTGACTATAAATATGATATGGTATCGGTGTTTTAAAAATTCCTGTTAGGATTTTTGTGAGAGAACGTATACTAATATTTTTCTTATATCAATACACTTGCACAGGATTTTATATTCTAATATACATAAAATAGGTTGAAACTCAAATCATTGATAGTATCACTTGCCCTCCAATAACATTTACGTTCACTTGGAAGTTTGAAATCTCCAAGAGTCTTTAATATGATCTCATCCATCACATGTTTCCCAACTTGCTCTTCATGACTTAGTACCAGAGGTCATTTTGTGATAAGAAATCAAGCGACGCCAGTTATTCCCAACACTGAAGCAGCATGGAGTTTGTGAACTTCCTTTCAAACAGCGTCTTACTAATTTTGTGGATTTTCCACCGTTTCGTGGACGAGGAGGATTATAACTTCGCCCTATTTGGCCAGAAGGATCAAGGGCTCGCTTGAGGCGTTCTAGTCCATTAAACGCACTGGTTGGAAATTATGTCCGTCACATCCCATATGATCAGCTTATAAACGACTCTAGATCTATATTAAACAGACTGCCCTCAATATCTGGGGCAGTAAATAGGCCTCAACGCTGGATTCGGAATTGGAATGAAGATGCTAGTGAAAATTTCTTATCTTTCAAGAATTAAGATGTCCTTAGTAAGATATTTAGATACGCTAAAATATGGCACAAAATTAATATGAATTGGCAACATTTTTGTGAAATATAGATGAAATGGTGATAAAATTTAAGAAGTTATACTTGAATTAACTATCTTACTAAACAGAATATCATTCCATTTTTTTATATTTAACAGAAGAAACGGACAGAAGGATAGAAGTTAGATTGGATCCAAAATATGTTACATAATAAATTTATCAATTAAACACTTCAACAATAACAAAAAACCTAAACAATTTAAAGAAAATACTTTATTATTAGGGTGCTAAATGGCAAAAACCTTTTATTTCAATGTTTTTTACCTTTTAAATTCTTGCATCAATTATTTCTCAGAATAACTTCATAATATGAAATCAAATATTAGTTTAACCGCGAATTAAATGAATTAATTAATTTATCTGAAATATTAAATTAGTGCATTATTCTTTTAAAGGCATCAGAGTATAAAATTTAATCTTTGGGAAATGAGTGAAATATTTATTTCAAAATCCCCTTTTTACAAGCTTGAAAACAACTCAACTTAAATAAAATTATTTCTAAACAAGAAATGTGCGGTTTATCTGGAATGTAATACATTTAGTTTAATTTTCTTTTTATAAAGAATCTGATGATTCTGTTTGATACAGATTCTCTAGAAAAAATATAATAAAAATAAAAAGTGCTGAACAGAAATTCAAAACAAAACCAAGAGAAGAAAATTTTATCAGATCTGCAGGTAAAAATATTAGATAATAATTGTTTTTATATTTAATTAGTTCAAAGAAAAATAAGATTTCTAAATTTATGAGACATAATATAAATGAGATGATGGAACCCAGAAGCATAATTAAATAAAAAAATAATAATTAGGTGGTGTGTAACTCTAGTAAATGACTTTAATTATTTTTTAGAATATAAAATATTTTACAACGAAAAATCATTAAAAATATATAAAAAAAATTCCATTTTAGGTTTTATAGAACCTTCTGTGTTAATGATACGAGCAATGTAGCTATAAATCAGTGGATATTGTTTAAATCGAACTAACTTGCAAACTTTTTTATAAAATATTATCCCCCCCCCCTCCATTCACATAAAATTATAGATCATGGATAAGATCATGAATAATTAACTGCCATTGCGGTTTTCCGAGGGGTGAGAGGACAGGGAATATATCTCATTTTTGAAAAATGAACTTGAATATTCCAGTATCCTTAAGTACTTGATTTCAAACGATCTTAGGAATGAGAGGATTAAAATGCTTTATTTTATGACTTCAACAAATTTCCACTGTGAGGGATATTGTTCAATATTTATTTCGGATGGAATGTTGAGTTAGATATTTTCTTATATCCTTCCGTCAGTTATGGTTTGCAATAAGGCGAAAATATTTAAGCGATGCAAAGGCAGTCATAAATGCTTTGTGCTTTCAATATATTACTTGACCTAATTTCTGAATGTCATGCACTGACTGAGAAATGATTTAAGCTGGACTTGAAGTCAGATCGATTGAAATGCAATCAATTATTGTTCCTCATTAATCCAGAAGATTGATAATCGATTTGATCTATATTTATTCTGAGCAGGGAGCTGCATGATAATTTCAATGGTTATAAATATTGCAAGAGTAATAAAGGAAATGCCTTCTACAGCTTAGTTGATAATGCAACAAAAGTTCTCATTATTCAAAGGAAAAGAATTATGAAGCAAATGTCATTTCTTTTTTTGATAACATTTATAATAACATTTTTAATTATTCACCTTTAAACATAAAATATTAAATAAAAGTTAATGACGAAAATAAATTACACCTGGCGGAAAGATCCCAATAATTTTGTTTTACGCAATGCAATTTTTTTTATTAATTTATTTTCATCATTTGATATTATTTCAGCCCTCAAACTAATTTCAGTCTAAAATATTCCCGTTTCTTTGGATTTTATGTTAGTTATAATTATTGATAAGCGAAAGTGTGATTATTTCATTGAACTATATTGTATATGCTAGGTATAAAATATCCATTTAAACATATCTAGGAATTTTTTTAGGGAACTGGCTTTGAAATTTCTGTGTTTCAATATTGTCTGATCTATTCTTAAAATTATCATTTCATCGGAATCCTTATTATAGAAATAACATCGAAATTCTACAGCATCCGTCATTTATTTTACAAAAAAGATCATTTTTATTCGGATAATATATCATCAGCTTATTTTAGGTGGCATTCGTAGTTTGAAATGCCTATATAATCATTCTTCCGTTCTTTTTTTTTTATAAAATCATTGATAAAATGTTTGATTGCAGTGATATAGTAAGATGTACACATTTTTCTGTGCCAGCCAGAAAGTACAGAATCAAGAACTTCTTTGAGAATATGTTTGCGAAATTTAAATATATAAAAAAAATCTCATTTTAAAAATTTTATGAAATATAAGGAATTTTTTAAAGGAGACATTTTTAAGATGCCCTTTGGTGCTTTGAAATCAAATGTTTGTAACTTTTAAATTCTATGTGAGTTTTTTTTAAGAATTTAAGTCATTTAATTTTTTAATTTTCTACTGCTTTTTCCAATATGTTTGAAGATTTATCATATTCATTTTTTCAATTCCTGGTATTAATGTTTTTAAACTTTTGAAAAACATTAATATCTTATCTTATAACTTTATCTTATATTATAAATTTTATCTTATAACCTTAGACGAGCATATATATAAATTTATTTCGTGTATCTCGGAAACGGTTCTGACGATTTGTATATTAATTTTATATCTAGATAAGGTTTTCATTTTTAAGTGGTTAAGTTTTTATCTATGTAAGTGTATCTCCTGAATAAACGCGATTTTACACACACATAAATCCACACACAAAAAAAACATTTTTTTACAACTAATTATCAGAGCCTTTTTCTACCTGCTCTCCTGCCAACAATGCCATACAGCGCCCTCTGGTAAATTTTGTGGTACTTACATTGTGTTAAGACTCGATTTCATTATGGTAAAATTGAGTGTCAATTAAAAAATATAAGTAATGATAGATAAATTGTAAAATGAATACTGTAATATAGTAGCTTGTTTCGAGAAACATGTTAAACTAAGGGCATTCATGATTTTTTTTATTATTTAAATGGCCAGCTAATATGTCGGTAAGATTGAAAAATAATCATATGTAATCAGTATGCGATTCGTATCTAAATATTTTCTGCCACAAAATACAATTTTACAAAAAAAAAAAAAAAAAAATACCGAGTGATGCTTACAACTAATATAAAATATATTACTTTTTAAAACATAACTTTTTTCACTTTCTTTATATTCGATTCATAAGACATCCTATATAGCATCTCAGAAATGTTACATTGTAATTCCCTAACCTTAAAGCAAGCAGTAGGTCAATATAGTTACTGCGACAATAATGCATTGCACCGTTGGATCACCTGAAAATCCACGAAATTGACCTGCCACGTTACACCCCAAGCGGACAGCAGGCGACCCAGGAAGTCAGTGGCATACGTATTTCCGCCGATGAAAAGGAAAACGAATCTTTATTCCTTTCTTTCTTCTTTCCCTATCCATCACCCGGGACAATGTCCCGGGTGGAAGGGTGGCCATCCCAGGGATATCCCCTCCCTCGTTGGGTCCCTGAGTGATGAATGCGCAAAAGAACTGGCGACTGGCATCCGTTTCTTCCGTCGGAATGGAGAATAATCCTAGTTCTTGGAGCGTGGGTTATCGAATTCATCTTCAGACACCGTGTGTTCCACTGCGTGTCGGAGAAAAAGAGGGAAGCAGAACTTTATCTTGGTCGAGATGCGGTCAAGCGGTTGACTCTGGATGCACAAATGTGAGCAAATGTCTTAGACTGCTTGAGAAAGGGGCTCTAGACAAACTAAATTTTGGTTCGTTTTAGAGTTGAAGTATATCTTATGGATTTATCTGCTGAATGTGTGTAAATATAAATTAAAACGCTATTCACTACACGAATAAAAAATTTGTTTGAGTCTTTTGGGATATGGGAAACAGCTGCTTTATTATGAATGCATAATCATAAGTATATTTTCATAATAGTTATGGACAAAATTATTACTTGATATAGCTCCAAAAATAATGTTTTTGAACATAAGTAAGTATATCTCACGAAATGTCCTAGTTCAAAACAGTTAAGCAGATATGGTGCAGAGTATACATATGATTTTATAGATTAAAAAAAATTAAATATGGACTGTTAACCCGTTCATTGCCACAGCTGATGCATAAATTGTTCGGTATAATTAGAAAGAGTGGGTGTGACCCGCGGTTGATACTTATGGTATATTAGTATTGACTTCTTCTTGGAGCTCCCCAATATACTGCATTAATCTCAAATTCCCATCTGCTATTTCGTATAATCACACAGACGAGCAAGACGTGTTGGAGTAAAAAATCATTAGGAAAGATTAGTTGTTTAGAAAGAAATCGATTAAGTCAGGAATGTTACTTTACAACATATATATTGTATTCTCTTATATAATGATGGAGCAACATAAAGAATAGCGAAACATGTGCAAAGTTTGTAAAGAAAGTCGAAGAGAGAATTCTTATTATACAGAGTAGTCTTAAAATATTTTTTTTATTGGAAACCTCTGCAGATAAAACTAATAAGCGAACGAAACCAAATTTCCGATATATATCAAGAAAGACTTGAAAAGTTGAATTTTTTTGTAAAAGAAAGAAAGAAAGAAAAAAATTTATGCAGAGGAGGATTAAAATTTTGGAAATGTTGCTCTTGTACAATAAGATATAAATGTTGATTTCTAAAAGAATTATTTTCTTGAAGTTTCTTCCTGTATGTCATTGTTCCTTAATCATTTGAATATCGATAAAAATTTGCATAATCCATCTTACGTGTTCTTCGTAATTATTGTCCCAAAATTGTATATTATTGTAGGTCCACACTCTCTCTTATTAGTGGCGGGTTTTTTTTTAGCTAAATTCATCACTTCAAATCTTCCTCATTGTGTATATGAAATTGGGTTATATTCCATTCACTGGTGCAGCTTTGGTTGCCACCAAACGGAAAAAAAAGTTCTTTCATGCTCTCCATATAGTAATTTTTAAGAAAAAAATTGCCAAAAATTTAGTATCCCAAAATATATACTATATTCTTTATAAAATACAACGAAATTAAATAGAATAATTAAATAAAAATTAATAGTAATTGAAGAGTAATATAATTAGTATTTTTGAAACTCCCAGAAGACTAAAAATGTTTATTGTATTCGATATGTTTTGTGACGAAAGCAAGAGGGCAATACAGCCTATTTTATAAGGAAATTCGAATAAATGATTATTATTATAAAGTTTTCTAGTGTTTTTGAGAAAAAAAAATCAGCAGAACAGTAACTTTATTTCCGAATCTATATTCTATTCTCTTGGTATACGACGAAAATAAAAAATAAAAAATCCTAAAAACTTAATTCTGTTTCGTTACATTTCAATCACAGTTAAAAATCAAGTGCTCTATTTTTTTAAACTTAATCTGTATAAATTAATCACGTTACTTCGAAATTTCGCATTTAACTAAATGAAATATACTTCAGAGTTATTAAAATCTAACATAATCGATTTTAAAAATTATTCTTAAACGCATTTTTTTTTTATTAAACTTGTAATTAGGCAGACAACTTTCCAGATAGTTTAGAAATTTAAAAAAATTGTGTAAAAAAGGAAACCCATGCATTTATTCTCGGTAAGAATCTTTTAAAAAATCATTTGAATCACATTACTCAATATTAATTGAATGAAAAGTTATTTTAACTCCATGGATGTTTTAGTTTCTTTTTAAGAAAATTTTAGAATAGTAATGGTTATTGCCTCATTTTCTCGACTGTCTGCACAAATTTTTTTAATCTGAAGTTTATTTACACATATACTTTCATGTCCCAACGTTTTTATCTTTTAATCTAGTTAATGAACAAAAAAAAAAAAGCTGTCTCGTTTCTTGAGATAATAACTGAATCTTGGAACTTTTCAACCTGAATATATTATCTTTTAATGCGATGTGATTGAATTCACATGGCGTATTTAATTCTACCAGCAAATGCATTTTTTCTTAAAACATTTCTAAGCGCCCTCTGTTTTTTTTAAAATTTTGTTTTCATAACCGCTTGGTTATTTATTTAAAATGGTTGTTCCATAAAAAAAATGGCTAAAGATAAGCGTTTCTCTTTTAATTTGAACAGGTGGTCAACATATGTTAATTAACTGTTTATCTTTGGCTCTTAGATGTGTATTTTTTTAATTGTTGAAAACCATTAAAAGCAAATTTCGGTGTTAGGAAAGGATTTTATGACAACATTTTAGTTTAAATTAACATTTAAAAGAATTCTTTTTTCTCTATTAAAGTACTTTCTGTTTGTCAGACACTTTTAATATCTATGGATGGTTAAATTTAATTTAGCATTTTATTTTTAATTTGAAAGTTTTATGATATCCATTTTAGTTTAATGCTAGCCGATACAGCCAGAGTTACTGGGGATTAAAACCTTTTCATGCACAGAGTCTTGAGTATAAAAACTTCTTTTATATTAAATATTATAATACATAAATCCATTTTTATAACGTATTTATGAAAATAAAAGTAGAAAGAAATAGTGACAGAAATAGGAGTTGTGGTTAAGTTCAAAATCTTAACATCTAGCAAAGGATGCTTACTCACTAATTTCTTTATTTCAAAATAATCTGCATTATATTTTCTAAAATATTAATAAAAATTGCACAAAAATGTAATAAATATCATAGAAAAGGCAAAATTTTAATTTTATAATAGCGTTAATATTTTTAAGATAGATTTCCTCCAAAGTTTGCATGGAAGAAAGGTAAAATATTCGTCAATTTCTCACAGTCTGAAGCAGTTGCTATTATGTACGTCTATTTAGTTCTTAACTAAGTCTGTACATTTCTTGATTACATTTCAGTGATTTCTTTATGGTTACTTTTAGCAGTTTTAAATCGATATGTTCAAACAAAGCAAACCAAGCAAAAATTATGCATTAAAATAAAACAAAAACTAAAGAAAAAATCGTGATAAACTAATTCAATGTTAAAAATAATTTTAATGCTTTGAAATTTTTTACAAAATTAATAACACATCGAAAGACATAGTGTGTAAAAATGAAATTGATGAAATATTAAAATTTTGACTTTCAAGATGACATGAAAATGCTTACGGCAAGAAAATATTTATTGCAAATTTTTGACTTGATAGTCTCTTGTTTTAACGAATATGTGATCAAACTTTGGTTGAAATTGACTTAATCATTTAGGAAGTGACATGGAACATACATATATACATTAAGAATATACATAGCCACAAAAAGGCTTTTGTTTATGTTGAGATAAAATTTAAATGTTTTTTTCTCTATGAAAGAGTTTAAACTGTTTTTGTTTTTGATGAAGATTTCATTGTTGGGCACTTTAAATATCTGCAGATAATTAAATTTAATTCATCATTTAATTTCTAATCTATATTATCTAGATAAAATTTTATAAAAACCGTTATTAAAATAATTGTCTGAATATTTTATTTAACGAATCATTTTATGACTTTAGAAATTGAGTAAATAATGCATTTTATTTTGAGTTTAAATACTATAAGTTTAAGGAAATATGAGATCAAAGTTAATCTAGAAAAGTATTATGAACAAATCTTTTCAGCAAGTGATCTTTAGTCTCTCCAATCATTGACTTTAGATGAATTAATTCATTCTGCATTAGGGTATTGCATTTACGATCACTATAATAAAAGGTAGATAAAGTTTAATACATGCTTTAGTAAAAGTAAATGTCTTTTTTTCCCCTGTATATGTTTTATTAAACACAAAATGATTTTATCACATTTTTAAAATTCAAAATTTAAGAATTTTTATAGGCATTTAAAGAGACTATATCTAATTAAATGTTCTTTATCCAATTATTTGTTGCAAATCAAAAATTAAGTATCAAATTGAAATTAAACTATCTAATTTAATCTTAATGCCAATTATTAAAATTTTAAATATTAAAAAGAAAAAAAATTAAAAATTAATTAAAATCAACAATTCTTAATTGGGCTTTTATGTTCCATTTGATTAAAGAATTTTTAATATTTTTATGTTTCATTAACACATGACTTGAATTTTCAAATGTAATATGGTATATATTCGCAATAAACCACAGTCAACTTTCCAAATTGCGAAATTTTATTTTATCGTTTGGTGATTCTGAAAAATAAAGAAATGTTTCTATCATTGAATTTTTGTCAGAAATTTAATTAGAATTTTGCGAGAAAAGGATTTTAAATTAATTTGCGAATTACATCTGTGGAATTTATTCTGTTTTTATTATATAGAATTTATATACAATTATAATTTAATTTATTTAAATTGACTTACTGTATTTAATTTATATTCTATTGAATTTTTTTGTAATTTAATTAAATAAAGTGTAAACAGAATGATCAGAATAAAAGTTTTAGAAAAGATGTATTCGTATTATTCAGAATCTCATGTAATAAATTTTTCCATTTTTAAAACATATAAATATTCTCTAAAATATACTTTAAAAAGATATTTAAGAAAGATTTAAAACATTATTCAGCATTAATCAAAATCAAAGCTTTTAAAACCTTGCGATTATTTATTCTTCAGAAAACTTGGAATTGCAAAGGTTATCTCATTTGCTCGCTTGTCTACTAGCATTCTTTTCAACAGAAGTTTGTTTCCACACGTGCATTAATTAATTTACTATTTTTCAGACTAGTTAATGGATAAAGGTTTTCTTGCTCTAAGAGATAACTATCTGACCTTGAAAATTTTTAACATGAAGTTACCATCTTTTAACACTATGTAATTGAATTCTTAGAACGCACCATTGCACCATGCAGTTAAATCTACTAGAAGTTATGTGTACATTTTTGTTTTCTAAAACTATTTTTTAGAAGGAATGTGAAATCTTTCTAAGTACCTGTTTTTTCCTAATATTTCTTTTCTTTGCTCATAGCCAAGTGAATGCTTCCAACATAAGTTGTTGTTTTATGAAGAAAAAAATATTAGAGATAAGTAATTTTTATTTTTATTTTAAACAACTGACCAATTATGTTATTTCACTTGTTATCTTTTGATTTTAGTGCATTTTTAATAATATTATAATAAGAAAAATCCCAGCATTACATTATGTTATTGATTTTAGTTTAATTATTAATTATGAAGTTCATTTTAAACTAAGGTAAGATTTTAAAAATATTATTTTTTAATGTATAAAACGATTTTTGAAAGATTATGTTCAAGTAAAAAACTTATTGATAGAAACAATTAACATATAAGAATTGTTGAAATAATATAAATTATTGGAAAACCAATAGTTAAATAGTTATAGGAATTGAATTGTATAAAATAGCATAAAAAGTAATTAAAATTACGTATTAATATATTTTTAATGAACAAAATGAGATTATAGATTTAGAATTAGATTTTGAGATGTAAATCTAATGAAAAATTTTCAAATATATTTCAATTATGTATAGGAATTCTGGAAATAGGAATGAATTGAAATCAAACAGCTCTGTCTTCAGATATTTATTTTGAGCAACAAGCTTTTTAATTGCAGAAATATAGGACTATCAAAGAATTATTTTACATTTTGTAATTACATATTTTCTTATTTTGGCAGACGTTATTTCTATAGTTTAAGAATAAATAGAGCGCTTCAGATGTTTACATTTTCCACTTGTTTTTTTTGTTTTCTTTTTAATTATTCAAAGTAATTTTTTTTACATTTTAAATATTTTTGAAATTAAACATTCAAGTATTTCATAAAACGCATTAAAGATTAAGTTAACTCTTGATTTTCTTTTTATCGATTACTAGCCACCTTTGGCGATTACTAGTTCGCTCAAGATATTGTTAATGTTTAATTTAAATTAACTATTTTATTCATAATTTGATAGACATGATTCTTTCAATAAAGTATTTTTTAAGTATCAATTTATGTCATCAATATATTGATTTATGACATTTATTGTACGTACTCAATTTCTTAATGTATTCGAGTTCCATGATTTCATATTGCCATTGAAAATTTAGTACCTGGGTAATTTAATTTAAACTTTATATTCTCTTTTGTGGTTTTGTGATTTAACAGTTTAATACTCATGTAAGCGACGTAGAGTATTAGTATGTACTCCTCCCTAAGTTATATATATTGAAATATTTGAAAAATTCCAAAGAGTTCAGGGAAAATTTTTTATCACAATGAAATAAATATCATTAAAAGATATTTTTTTGAAATATAAAATTAGTTTCAAAATCAGTTGTGTGCAAATTATTTGTGGACTGTATTGTGTTAAACTTTTAAATACTAATTTAATTTTTAATTATTTGAAATTTTAGAAAAAATATGTGAAAGTGACTTTTTCCAAAAGGCATTGAAAAATTCACAAGGCTACTATGCCGATGTCGTTAACATTCTCAAAGTAAGTGTGTGCTAAATTCCATAGTTGTATGTCAAACGGTCTAACCTTTAAAGACACGCGCACACGTACACACACGCACGCACGCACACACACACACACACACACACACATTCACACCATTATTATTAATATGCATAAAGAAAGAGTTAATTTAAATTTAATTCGCAATCAGTAAATTTAAAAGAAATCAAAATGTGAGAGTTTTGCTTAGAATAAATGATAATTTTACTCGCTTATAGTTTTATTTTTATGATTGAGCTATTTTTATGATTCCAGAAAATTTTTGTGGTTTTTTTATGTGTTCAAAAATCTTTTCTCTCTTTCTTCTTACCTTATCTTTTATTTAGTAAAGTTAACAAAATATTAATAAAACAAAGTTAAGATTTTTTATACCAAGTTCGAAATATCGATTTTCTTAAGTAACGTTTTCTTATTAATTTTTATTCTGTTTCCCAACGTGTTTTATGTCTTCAAAAATTAAGTTCCTTTACAAATGTAAAATAATTTGTTAAGATATTTATAGTCCACAGATTAAAAGTTAATCTGTAAGCTATAAAATATATAAAATCAATCCAATATATTAATGGAATGCGAAAAATATTTTTAGAACAATTTTAATGTAATATATTTGAATTATTTTATATCTGTTTTTAAATTAGTAAAAATATTGTATTTTATAAATTGTTTTATAAAATACAAAATTTTTGTTTCCATAATACAAAAAATAAACTCAATACAAAATAAAATACAAAAAAATTTGTTTTTTAATACTTTTGTATTTTATGAATCTGCTTTGTATTTAGGAATGTTTGCGAAAATATTCATTAATAATTTACATAAATAATGTATTAAATTTTGAATAATCTGAATCAAAATCTTAAAAAACTGCTTTCAGCTTAAGGAAACACTCATAAAATCCTTTCTTTTCTTAAAACATTTATAAAAAAGCAACATGCAATAAACATAACACTTTTCAGCACATTTGTACAAACACTAAAAAAAAAGTACAATTATTTTTTTAAAGATTGTTTGAATAGATGGAAAACATTTCTCAGCATTAACTAGAAGAAAAGCTTTTAAACTCTTCCGACTATTTATTCTTAAGAAAACATTGGATTAGTAATGGTTATTACCTCATTTGTTCGCCTGTCTACACCCCTTTTTTTCAACTGCAGTTTATTTCTACCTATGCATCCATTTCCATCCTCAGTTATCTCTCAGACTAGTTAATGGACAAAAGAAGTTTTCTTGCTCCACGAGATAATCATCGAATCTTGGAAGTTTTCAACCTGAAACTATCATCTTTTAATGTGATATAATTGAATTCACGCTACATACTTAATTCTACCAGCGGATGCTGAGGCATTTTTTTTTTTACTGAAAAGATTTTTTGTTGTAGGAAAAATCTTTTTCAGGTAGATATCGCTATTCTTTTTTTTTTTTTTTTGTTTTGTCTTCATAGCCAAACGATTGTTTGTGGAAAGTAGCTGTCTATTAGAAAAAGGGAAAAATAATCAGAGATAAGTATTTCCTCTTTATTCTGAGCAGATGGTCAACACATGTTATTCGACTGTTTATCTTTTGCTATTCTTTTTTTAATCATTGAAAACCATTAAAAGCAAATTCTGGTATTTAGGAAATGGTTTTATTGTACTCATTTTAGTTAGCAATGAAATTTAAAAGGATTTTTGCCTTTTTTTTATGAAACAAAAGAAACTGCAAAAGAAACAAAAGAAAGTTTCTTTTAATTTATGAATTGGTTGATACAATTAAATCCTAAGAACTATTGAAATTTCTAATTGTTAATCTCTGTTCATGTTCTAATTAAAAGGAAAGTTTATTTCAAGAATTGAGTAATTAATTTCATTTAATAATGATGATAATCATTAATTTTTTAAAATAAAAGGCAGTAAAATTTGTTTAATATTGAAACAGTAAAGTGAAAAACGTTATTAATATGGAGACACAGGTCTCCGTTTTGTGTTACTAAGAGTGATCTCTCTTTTTTTTACTTCTCTTATGGAGAAAGTATAGTAATCATCAAAAAATGTAGATCTCGAGAATTTGATGAATCCTATGTTTTAGACCTCCTTGAGTTTGAAAAACACATTTTTGGACAATGTACGTCTGTCTGTGTTAAATATAACTCAAAAACGAAATGAGCTGAGCAATTGAAACTTAATATATGATCTTTACATCAAAGTTTTAGATTCACATGAAATTTTGTGTAAAATATGTTCGAGGGAAGTCCGTCTTTCCGGTTCTTCGAAAATAACTTAAGACTATAATTACATGATTAAGAGAGCTGAATGGATAAAATTCCGTACACAGATATAACATGTATAGTTTAGACACCTGTCGAAATTTGAGTCAAATCCAACTACACGGTTGGTTGTCTGTCTGTTCGTACTTTCAAAAACGAGTAAAAAATTAAAAAAGCACTATCAATTAAATGCATCAAATATGGTGCAGTATTTTGTGACTATAATTTCAATTTTGTGTCAATTTTGTGCTTCAATCGGCTGCGAAAAACATGTCTAAAATACAAATTCGATTTCCGAATACCATTAAGGGATTGTCGCGGATTAATCGCCCCCCCCCGGAAAAAACTCGCCAAGTATCACAAGATGAATTCAGCAAAAATGCTAAATTGGTGCCAAATGTTAATATTTCATACGTCAACGCCATGTAAGACGTTCTATGACATGGCAATATTATTAGAATGTATGCGATAAAATTTTGGAATACCACTCCCTTTGTTTTCTTAAAAATTGCAACAGCCATTTTGAGACGATCATAAATTTGAACCATTCTATTTTGTAAATTTACCAGTCGTGCCATTATGATGGTATATGAGTCAGGACACAAAGTGCATCAGGTTTATATAGACAGAGTGCATCCTTGCCTTGAAGCATGTTATTGTGAATTTGTAGATCGTTCTTTAAATTCTATTCTATATTAATCATATTTCCCAATATCTTGAAAGCGCTTTCACACACTTATGAATAGGTAAAGCCAATGAAGGTAAAATAAAAACATAATAACTATGGCATCGTATTATAATATTCATAACGTATTTGTTATGCAATCTGATTATTTTTTGATAGACAAAAACAGAATAAAGCAAATCGTTTCGGATATCGAATTAATCTTCCTTTTATTGAATCGTTAATATCCCAGTTCTTTCAAAGTTATGCTCGAATTTTCTGACTTCCTTGTAATAATGGAAATTCCAT
>JAPMOR010119832.1:120607-149949 GCA_026543865.1 Argiope aurantia
AAAAATCGATAGTTTATGACATAACATAGGATAAACTAACAAAAGAAATTACATTGCGTTCCTCTGCCTTAGACTGAAAAAAAAAAGGCTGAAACTGAATTTTTCCAACTTTACAAAATCCTCTTAACGCCTGGACTCTTTTATTATAGGGCGACGAAGTGAATAATAGAACCCGGAAACCAACGACTGGAAATTCGCGATACACAGATACATATATCTATATACCTAAAATATAATAAAAAATGTTTTTTTTTCTTTCCTAAATAAAAATGTTCAACCCACTCCAACAACAAGAGCAATATTGCGCGATCCGGCGAACACGCCGATGTGAAATGACGAAGAACAAAAAAAGGAGGTTGAAGCGCAAGAACTTCACATGTCATTTGCCCCGTACGGATGGTAATTTCCAAAATGGAAGCGCAAGGTCCCCCCCCCCCACCACCACTGGTGCTACGAGAACTACGTGCCAGATAAGCGGAGTTACGAGGAATCGAAGTGATGTTTTTATCCTTGCACTTTAAATTGCCTTTCGTTTTGGGCCAAATGTAGAAGGAAAGGCAGCTGCTAAATGTATTCGCGGGTTTCAGTTGTTTACTGGTTTGGAGAAAGTTCGCGACATGTTTCGTATGGCATATGAATGGATTATGAGGGATCACATTCGATGGATGGAAATGTTTGGATAAATCAAGTATTTTTACTTTGTCATAAATGAAGTATAGAGGAAGTAGTGTAATCGTCAAATAAGAATATCCATATTTCAGACCTCCTTGAATTAAAAAAAAATGACATTATGTTTATCAGTTTTTCGTTGAACATAGGAATTAAAACATACTTTGGTTAGACGAATGAAATTCGCTATATAGACTGGAAGACAGTCCAATGGTATATTAGACGATATATTCGATATATAAATGGTATATCGAAATTCCGGCTGGCTGGCTGTTCGAATAGAAGTGAGTTCATTTCTTCGTTAATTACGAAACACAAAGAGCTAGATGGATAAAATAAAAAAAAAGGAGTCAAAATGCAGATTTTTAACAAGTTTTGAACTAAATATGCCAAAGGTTTGACCATTTTCCAGTCTGTTCGCTTGTATGTGAAAGCAAAAACTTATAAACACATTGATTTAATCGAAGAAATCGGCATGCGATCCTGTGACTACAACTGTAGTTTTGTGTTAACGATTAGTTACAACAGGGGGGAAAAGATGTCCAAGAAACATATTCCGATGGTAGAATAAGTAATATCTATTTATTCATACCAACGATGTATGCTTCGTAATAATTGTTCGGCATTGCCCTGCGAGGTATTGGAGGCCTTAATAATTTTATTTAGCGGGAAAAAAGATAAAACCTGTATTGTAGAGCACTCGAGCAATTTTTTGGGAGATTATTCCTACTGATTCTTTTATTCAATTTGTTGGGAAATTTACCAGAGGAAGATTTTTACTTTAATTATCTCATATATTCACCCTGGGCAACGATATTTTGTTTGTCGTTTTGTTATAGTTAAAAAAAAATCGAGTTTCAATTGTGAAAGATGTTTTCTTCTCTTTGTCAAATTTACTTCAAAGTTTATTACAGATTTACATTGTAAGTGTAAAGATCACATATCAAATTCTAGTTGCGTTTTTGAGTTGCTTCCACCAGGCAGTAAACCCAATGGATTAGTTTTCTTCAATATGGGAGGTAGATTTATAATTCTAGTGAAGAAAACTTTATGCAATATTTAATATGATTAACTTGTTTCGTTTATGAAATGCAGCGTTGATCTTCTCGGGAACAAAACCCTGCCCCCCCTTTAGCGAATTTAATCAATTGAATTGAACGAATTGATCGCAACGCATCGTGAAATATTTAAATTCTAATCTGTATGCTGTTTTAAATTTTACGCTTAAATCCACTCCATGTTATATGTTTCTCTTCAAAATTATATATATCTCTACGAATCATTCTCTCCAATTTACATCTGCCTTATACTTTTAAAAATCTTCTGGTGTCCTAAATATGCGAAGAAAATATATCGGGATAGTTAAAAATTGCTACTTTGAGTTTTTGACGAATCTCCAAATTTTAGACCTCTATGAGTTCGAGAAATCATTTTTCGAATTATATGTGCCTGTACATCGGCTGATTGGAACATGATTGTTCAAAAAAGAAATTATCTTGTTGGATTAAATTTGATTTTTAGTCTTGGCTTCATACGAATTTTGAACGAAATCCTTCTATGGAGTATCTGTCTGTTCAAATGAGAGAAATTAAAGAGGATGAATGAAACTTGATATGTTATTTAGCAATGAAAAGTCAGGACGCATAAATTTTCTTAGTCACTAGGTTTAAAAGAAGCTTTCAAATTGCAGAGTCACCTTTTACTTTTTTAAATACATAATATAGAGAAAGTATAGTAATCGTAAAAAAATAATAGTATAATAATCGTTTCAGACCATCCTGAATTCGAAAAACACATTTTTAGAAAATGTCTGTCTGTCTGTCTGTAACGAAGATAACTAGAAAAAATGCTTTGAATTACACGATTGAAATTTGTTATAAGGTCTTTACACCAAATTTGCAGACTTATATCAAATTTTCAATAAAATCTGTCCATCTGTCCGGAATAAGTAAATAAATAAATAAAAGATTTTCTACACTCTAACTTTAAATATACATAAATATACGTAAACACAATAACTACACAGTGAAAAGAGCTAGAGAAATGAAATTAGGTACACAAATTTAAGGTATATTACGTAGACAGGTTTCAAAGTTTTAGCTAAATCCAGTTAGGACTCTATCTTCTGTCGGTCTGTGCTTTCAAAACCATGAATTAACGATAATTCAAAAACGCAATGACTTAAATATTCCAAATTTGTTAAGACATTTTGTAACTACAAGTGAACTTTGTGTCAAATTTTTTTCAATCGTTGTAAGAAACATGTCTCAGACACAAATTCGATTTTTGGATACTATTAGCTATGCCAAAGGATTAATCGCCAAATAACTTGCCTGCGATAACACGATAGATTTAGTAAAAATGTTAAATTCATGCTAAAAGTTAATATTTCGTAACTGTTGTATGCCAGTGCAGTGTAAGGCATTCTCTGACATGATAAATTTATTAGAGAATATGCAAGAAAGTTTTGGGAAGACTACTCCCATTAATTTTCCATTATGTGTTTAAATACAAAACACACCATATCATGTCGATATATGTTAAGTGTTACATCACCTTAGTACTTGACTGACTTATGAGCCCTGTCCTTCCGTGTATTATATATATATATATATATATACAAAAGTAAAAAAATAAAGTAAAATGGAAAAACAAAAAACCAAATAAAAATATTAAAAAAGATTAAAAAAGGAAGAATCCGGCCTGAAGACTTTTTCAAGGGTCACCCTCAGGCAGGGATTAAAAAAAGGGATTTTTTCTGTAAAGGAAATACAGACAAACGTCTAATAATAATTCCTTCGTGACCCAAAAATCCCCTGAAATTAGGCCTAAGAGATATACCATTTTAACAGAAAGGAAGAAACAAAACAACCAATTAGAAGAAAAACTACTAATAAGTAAAAATACAATAACAAAAAACACTAAAATACCAAATACAGACAAATTAAACACAGAATATATATATATATATATATATATATATATATATATAATATAACATGGGTTTTATATGTTTGTTTGTATATATCCAGGGTGTCCCACAAGGTGTACAGCATCTAATATTTATAGATTCGGATAGAACACGTTAAGACTAGTATTTCGACTTATAACATGTAGGGTCCCCGATATAGCGTCATAGTTTAATTATCCGCCTATTATACATCAAAATACTCGTCTTAACGTGTTTTATCTGAATCTGTAAATCTTATATACTGCATACTTATGCGACACCCTGTATGTATGCATGTAAATAATTATAAGAATGGTAATACATTCTTATAAGGAAAAATTAATTTAAAGGAAACTAAGCGAAAAAGTGGAGGGGAGATTATTCCTTCTTGTTGAGCAGATGAAGTCAGTAAGGAGTAAGTAAACAAATAAATAAAAGATTTTCTGCGCTCTAACTTTAATATTCGGATTTCTCTCCACTGCATACCAAAGAGCAGAAACGATCGCAGAAGATTAAGAAAATTATCTTGCTCGTAAATTTGCTCTTTGCACCACTTTTCCTTCAAAATCAATTTTATTTAAAGAAGTAATTCCACGCTCTGATTCTTTTGTAAGCGGGTACTCATTAAATGATGCGTCAGGGTCCATCCCTTTTACAGGCCTGGACCTTTGACAAACAATTGCAGCGAGCGAAGCGGCGGCATTAACGAGCAATATTCAAAATTAACTCTAGAAAATTTTATTCTACCATACTCGTAAAAAGACGAGGATGAAATAAGCAAAAAAAAGTTAAAAAAAATGCCGATATAGCCGACAACGAAATGCAAGACTTAATAACATAAGAAGTTAAATTCTTTCTTTCCTGCATTATAATCTTTATTATTATTATTTTTCTTTTCTTTTTTTTTATTTTTTTACTTCTTTTTTTTCTTCGAATTGGGACGGAGCTGGAATAATATTTTCCTTTTATAATGAAGAAAATGACATTTTTACTTTTATCCACCATCTTTTTCTTTTTGGCAACATTAAACGCGTAGCCGTTGCAGCTGATCTTTCGGAAGTAGACGGGAGTAGAAGAGGAAAGGGGGAGGGAGAGAAATATCAACACTCGAAAACGCCGGAGTCATTTTTGCGCAAATTAAAAACGCTTTATTAAAATCCAGTAATCCCCCTTTTGCATGAGATCAAAAGCTGTTTTATAACCCGCGATTTTTTTTTCTAAAAGAAATTCGGATTTTTTAAATTATACTTTTGGAATCGAATGTAGCAATTAAATGTAAACAGTGTAAGAAGAGGAAACACATGCTGTTATCAAGAAAGCAATTAGAATATTTTACTTTGATTTTTTTTAATGTTCTCCCGACATCTCCCTGTCTTGATAAGCGTCACATGGAATGGTCTCCCTTTCCAATTATCTAAAAGAAAGGAAAAAGCAACGCCTTCTTGGGGGTAATAGTTACCTCAAAATTTAATTTGTGTATTTTTAGAAAGTTATTTTAATTAAAGATCTTATTTCGCTCTACCTATAAAACTTAGATCCGTAATTATATTAAGCGAGGAGGGTGGTAGATTGTGCTTAATTTATTGGACAGGAGAGAACTAGTGCAGCAGAAAAGAATGAAGTTTTGAGAAACATCAAGTTTTCCGAGGAATACGGTTCAGGCGGAATTAATTGACTAGTGTACACAAAAAAGTGTTGACTGATGAAGCTTTTAATGAAATTTCCAGAAAATAGTGCGAGGAAGAAAGGGTACGATATAAAAAAAAAGCTCCAATTTAAATTTGCCTCGATTGGAAAGGTGTTGCAGTAGAAGGTGTTGGATAAAGCTTCTCTAATTAACATTAATTAAAAATAATAAGGCGCCTTAACGCTTTCCTAATGTAACATATTGTTACCAAATCACTTAAGGGAGAATTAATTTTAATAATCACGTTTTTATTGGAGCTCAGTGTATTTAGCGTCAGATTTGGGTTATATATTTCATTTATTCAAGATATATGAAGTTGTTAAATGAATGTTTAACAAAGGATTAAAATTTTGTTTTCCTTTGCATGGTCCCAATTTGCTACGAGAATAATTTATTACATTAATTAGATTTTCAAATCAATTTGTACTAATTTTCAACACCTACGGTGAAACATCTGTTATTTGCATGAGAATAGCCTTATTTACTAGGCTTCATTTAAGGTTAGGTAATGGGAATTTCGTTTGTATTACTAGTAAATCACTGGAGATGAAAATGCAATTATGCTGCTTCATTCCGTTTGAATCATTTAATTAGTTTTTACCGCTGGGCTACTTTAATTTAATTTACGAATAAATGTACGTGTTGCAAGAGATGCAAATCTGATTTCACAATCAATTGACTGAGAAATTTACGAACCGCTTTTTTTGTTACTTTTCTGTACCCGACGTAAGGAAAAAGAACACTTAATAATTGCCAAAAAAAATCGACTACCTCCGACAATTTGTGAATCTCAACGTTCTAATTCTCTCCTAATCGAAATAAATATTTTGGAATTACATCTAACTATCAACGCAATAATCTGTAATTTATATCATTTAGGTGAATAAATTTAATAGTATGTGATTTTTATATAAAGGATTGAGACTAAAATGAGCTTATCCACTCAATATTTTTAGAAATTATATTGTCTGCCTGTTTATCTATCGACAATCTGTCTTTTTATAATAACGGTAACTCAAAATTGTAAATAACAATGAAGATATATAATCAAGGCATGAATATATGCTCTAAATTTTCACATTACAGCAGTTTGGTATGTTTGGTCTACTACGGATTTAAACCTCTTTTACGGGGTTATTTTTAATCGTCATTTGAATGGAATGCTACAATAGTATGAAATAATTTAATATAATTAATAATTTGTAGTTTTTAAATAAATTTATAATAACGCTGTGTTCCAGATTTAATTGATTAATTCAAATTATTTGTATATTTGCCAGTACAAAAGAATGAAATCTCCGCCTTAGTATATTGGGATCTCTGATAGCAATTGGAGTTCCAATTCCGAAGTTGAAATCCGTTAAACTCTTATAATCGATTGGCATATATATATATATAAATTAAATAATAGGATGTTTTTAATAAAATTATAGAAAAGATTTTTCGTGTATAATTTAGTATAAAAACTATAGGGATTAAAAAAAAACTGTTTAATTGGAATGAAATATTTCTAAATTTTAATGATAGATAAGCTACTTAAAAAAATAAAATTTAAGAGCGTAAGACTCAAACATTTAATTTAAACAAAAACATAAAATTTTATTATAGATTGCCTTTGGCAACCAACCGAATTGGCGGGAAAATTACGCACAGAAATTTTCAATAAAATAGCGCATGTATAACTTGGTCTTATTCATGACATAAGCAAAGTCCTTTTAAATTCCATATTTTGACAGAAATGCAACTTCTTTGGTGAACTAAAACATGTTCATTAAATATATAAGTGTAGTAAGTAAAATTGAAGCTATTTGAAAATTTTCATAAAATAATAAATAATTTGAAGAGCCATATTATGTTTCTAATCAGCAGCTTGTATTTAGAAAATGAAGTAGTGCTTCAAAATGCCCGAACTATGACAAATCTTCCTCATTTCTTATTTTGGAAATAAATCCCTATCTATAAATATCTCAATATATAGAAGAAAACGAAAATATTTTATTAAAATTATACTTAAAATAAAACCTTCATAAAACGCATTTGAAGATTTTAATTTTTTGACAAGCTTATATCTCGGATATTCAAGATGAAAGAAAAATCGGTAGCAAATATTTTTTATAATAATGGAAAAGATCTGAATGTCATTACAGGAAAAATACCGAAATTTTGCTTTATAATTAATTAATTCATATTTCAAAAGCTTTGCTAAGAAGTGCATAGTTTTACTTTCTAAAGTATTTGTGTCAAATTTCGCAATGTAAGCCCAGTAGTTTGGTCTATAGACGGTCAAGCACAAAAATTTATGCTCGGTTTTTCGTAATTACTGATAATTATTTTCAAATGTGTGAATGATTTTTTAAAAAACTTATCTTTAAAATTTCCGAGAAAAGGAATTAAAGCATTTCTTTTCGAAAAAGGAGTATCATTTATAATAAATACTTAAAAATTAAACCATTCTTAGACGTTGACAGAATATAAAATATCAGAGGACCGTGGAAAAATTTAAAAAAATAAAATAAAGAAAATATTTTTTTTCTTTATAAAATCTTTTCTTTCGTAAAAATGTATCCTTGTTTAAAAGCGAAAAAGAAAACAAAACATGAGGTATAAATGGATCAGAAGTAAAGATTAAACTTTCAAATTTAGTTAAAAAATTATTTATAGATATTGTAATTATTTATAGTACTTTTAGATTGAAATGATATTAATTGTAAGACTGAATGACCACTTTCAGTGGATGATCACAGTAAAACCGTATAAGACAAAGAAATATTTTTCATTAATATGACATGCTTCCAGAAAATCGCTGATTAATCCTGTTTTTCCAAATTAGCTAAAGAATTTCGAATTAAGTTATCGCTAAAGGTTTCTCTGATATAAAAATATCGTCATTATTTTCTCAAATTTTGAATAATCTGTTTTTAATGTAATTAAAAAGGTTCATTTAGTTTTATTAGCTAGATCATATTTAGGTATTTTGAACTCCAACGAAAAATTCTCATTAACATACAAAATGAAAATAAAAAAAGACAGAAAATTATTACTATAATAAATATTAATGGTTATATAATAAACGATTTTTAGATGCCTAACGTTTGTTTTAGTGGAACATTTTTTTTTATCGATCAAAGAATTTTGTTTGTGCTTGCATCAAATAATTCCTTAGGAATATGCCTAAGTATTTGTTTGCATTCTTATTAAAATTCGACCTTTAAATTTTTTGCACGTAGAAAGTTTTGTTTCAACCTTCAATACGAAATGATTATTGAAGCATTGCGTTTTCCTTTTAAAGTATTCTTAGTATAGATCTACACAGTGATAGTGGATAGTTAAATAAAATTATGAAAATGATTGCGTGAAATTCTTAAGTGGTTTAGACTTCAAAAACAATCCTAATTATAATGATTAATGAAATTTTCCTCCAGCTCTTATATCATTTAGACCGTAATAGCTACTTTAGATAAAATAGGTTCAAGAGTATAATTTTCTGCTTGGAGTTTTCAAAAATTATAAATTGCTTGGATATTTGAATATTTTATTTAAAAAATAAGGTTGGTTTTATAATTTTTACCATAAATCGTTAGATTTTCTGTCAAAACAGCTGCTCTTAATGGAATGTTAAAAGGAAATAAAAAAAATCGTCTGCACGCTATTGACATTTAATTCTAACTTTGATCGTGTCCGTGTTCATTGAAAATTCATAGACTTCTGCTGTAGTATTTTTATTCGCGATGATTTTTAATGTTTGTAAGCCAATTAAACGTAGAAATACATGAATGTGTATTAAATGTTCTTATCGATACTAGTTTAAGTATAAAGAATTTTAAGGATCTAACTATCAAATATTTAAACATTTAGATGTTTGTCTAGCCATTTTTCAACAGAACTTCTAGATGTTTCAAGATTTTTTAAGTTATAGAGAAAGTTACTCCTATTACTTACTTTATAGTTGCATTTTTTAGATGTAATTATAAAGTAATTTAATTATAATTATAAATGTAATTTTTTAAAAAGAATGATAATGCTTCATAACAAGAAATGGCATTAAAATTATTATTGTTATTATGTACCGACGAAATACAGTGTCCCACAAAAGTGATGGGACACTTGTGCTTTACAAAAGGAAACTGTAATAAAATAAATTTAAAAAAACATGTACAAATTTTTTGTGTGTGTGTTTCATACTTAAATTTAGTAACAATTATTATATAACATACATTTTGTCAAAATATTAAAATATGAATTTAATAAAAATACAATTGTTTAGACCGGAGCAAAAAATGGCTCACATAAGTGATGGGACACTATTAGATATGCAACAAAAATCGTCTGAAATAAGCAATAAAAATATTTTTGGTGGTTTTATTTTTACTAAAAAGCAATTGGCAATAATTTATAAAATCGTCTGCAGTATTTCTTTCCAGTTTGTTTCGGAATTTTTGTGTTTTTTATCTCTGTGCAGCCATGAATGCTAAACAAAAAGAAACTTTGTCTGAAATTCGAAAATTAGTTATTAATTTGCATATTGAACGTGGAAAATCTTTTAGAAAAACTGCTGAAACAGTTAACTTGAGTCCTTCAACAGTTTTCAATATCATTAAACGATCTAAAAAGAATCATATTATTCAGGATAAAAGAAGACATGGCCGACCATCAAAGCTATCCAATGGAATAAAGCGAATTATCGTTCGAAATATTAAAAAAAATCCAAGAAAGAGTGTTTTTAAAATTGCTGCTGATTTACAAGCATTATATGGAATAATTGTGAATCCTGATACTATTAGAAGAGCAATTCGATCTACTGGATATCACGGTAGAGTAGCCAGAAAAAAATTATTCGTAAGTGAAAAGAATAGAAAACTCAGACTATCTTTCACAAAATCCAACATAAATAAGAATTCTGATTACTGGAATAAAGTTATATTTGCTGATGAGAGTAAATTTAATATATTTGGTTCTGACGGTAGAATATTGGTGTGAAGAAAACCCAGGGAAGAATTTCGCAAACAGAACTTGGTGCCAACAGTAAAACATGGTGGTGGAGGAGTTATGGTATGGGGATGTATATCGTCTGCTGGAGTTGGTAATTATGTTTATATTGACAGTATAATGGATCAGTATAAGTATATTGACATTTTAAAGCAAAATTTGAAATCTTCAGCACGAGAATTGAACCTTCATAACGATTTTAAATTCTACCAGGACAATGACCCCAAGCACACTGCTTTGGATGTTAGACTCTGGCTGCCGTATAACTGTCCAGAAATAATAAAAACATCACCACAATCTCCAGACTTAAATCCCATAGAGAATATTTGGCAAGAATTGGAATCAAGAATTCGCAAACACACCATTTCTTCAAAGCAACAATTAAAATCGGTGCTTCAAGAAGAATGGGGTAAAATCACTCCAGAAATCACAAAAAAATTAATCGAATCCATCCCAAGAAGATTAAATCATGTTTTAAAAGTAAAAGGAAATTCAACAAAATATTAAAACCTTTAAAAAAGTAAAATTTTTGGATAAATATTTGATGAAAAAGTAAGTGTCCCATCACTCATGTGAGCCATTTTTTGCTCCGTTCTAAACAATTGTATTTTTATTAAATTAATATTTTGACAAAATGTATGTTATGTAATAATTGTTACTAACTTTAAATGTGAAACACACCCAAAAAAGTTTTGTACATGTTTATTTATTTATTTTATTACAGTTTCCTTTTGTAAATCACAAGTGTCCCATCACTTTTGTGAGACACTGTATGTTCTTCTATAGAGATTATTTAAACTCGTATAATAGCTTTATATAATAATAACAGTAATAAAATTATTACAGTATGCTATTTGATTTTACTTTCTAATTAGTGCCTGGCTGCATTTACGAAATTTCTTGCTCTACAAGTGTAATAAAGTTGTTTATTGTTGTTGCAAGAAGCAAATTATACTTTTTTGCAGATAAGGTGGTAAAATTAACCTTCTAATAATGTAACAACATGATATTGCGTTGGAAAGAATGTTAGTGGTGTTTTATGCATGGCAATATTCATTGTTTCTTCATAAATTACATTTTTACTTCAAATTGGGATAGAAATTTAAATACTGTTAATTTAACAACTTATGCACATGAACCACTCAAATGTAATTGTCAAATGTCCATATCGAAACAAATACGAAACTATTCTCCTTACCTAAATTTAATTTCATTTTGTCAAATTTGAAACCACAGCTTCTCATTTATTTAGCATACAAAATATACTATTTATTAACGCATTAATTTACAATTTCCTTTTATTATGTGTACATGCTCTCCAATATATGTTAAATTGAGGCATTCTAATAGAAAATTAAAATTTATGGTAGTTAAGTCATTAAATCGAACATATAACTTTTTTAAATTTCAAGACTACTGTATTCCGGAATTATTAACTTGAAATTCAAGAACTTTTTCTTTACAATTAGGAATTACTTTTACTTAAAATTCCTTAGTTTCAAAATTCTTAATTTAACTTATTTTTATCAGATAAAATTGTTTTTAAAATCACTCCTTGTCCCCCTCCCCCCCCAAAATAGTTCTGATATGTTATTCCTATCCTTAAAACATAGTTCTAAACGGAATTTGATTGTTCAGTGAATTGCTCTGTGAAACGTAAAAACACAGAAAGACACAAGGACTTTCGCTTTTATTATAAGTAGGGATAAATAAACTGAAATTATTTATAGATAAATTTTATTTTTCTATATTAAAAATTATGAAAACTTAATTTTATAATTTTTTACAATTCCTGAGAAACATGCATTTGCAAATGGACTTTTTTTGAAATGAAACAAAAATCATATCCCAGAATTCCAAAAATAAAATTATTTACCTGTGTAAGAAGAATAAGGATAATTTGAACAGTAATCGGAAATCCTTTATATGTTTTGTTTTGTTAATAAGAAAGAAAACAAAGAGTATATTTAAATATGATAAACTGTTTCGAACCGTAAAAAATTAATTAATAAAATAATGTTATTCAAATTTTATAATATATTCTTCAGTATTTATATCTTAACTTGGTATGTAAAAATGTAATATTGTGATTTATTTTTCACTCAATTCGAGCTTTGAAATTTTGAATATTTTTATACTTTATTTAAAACTTTAATATTTTCAGAAGGAAAAAAAAATCATTTAATTGATATTTCGATTCCTTAGCATTGGCAACCTTTTGCAGTGCTTTTAGGAAAGCTGATTTTAAAAATAAGAGCACAAAATAATTAAAATAAATAAAATGATGTTATTTTATAAAAAAATTAATGATATTTTTTATGCTATGCTTATAAAAGTATATTTATAAAAATTGTTTTCAATTAAATTTTAAAAATAAATGCTGAACAGAAGAAAGATGTACATGAAAATGTATTTTGACATTTTTTAAATATCACAAAAATTATTTTGTACATTTTATTTCCTTAATTAATTGATAAAGTTTGAAGACAAAAATAAATCATCTGTAAAAATTACATTAAATTATGTTTAACAGCTTATCATCAATAAATGAAATAACTAAATTACAAATTTGCTTGTTAGAATGTCTGAGATTTCAGAAATAATGAAATAAAATATAAATAATACCATCACAAACGATTAAATTGAAATTTAAAAAATAATTTTAAGAGGATATTATTCTATTTTACAAAATTAATTTATTTTATTCCAGATAACGAAACTTGAATTACATTTACATCTTCAATCGTTTATAAGAAAAGCTGCTGATATAAAACAGTATCTTTCGTTAATAAATCATGATATTAATAATACGGTTTTATTTCATAATAGTTTAATTAATAAGAAGGTGGTTTTATGTTTATCTTTCTCAGACTTGGAAATAATAACCATGAAAAATATTGAAGATGCTTCCCCCCTCTTTTTAAATAAAAAACCTATTTATATAATCATCCTTTACATCATTAAATTAAAACGTAAAATACATTAACTTTAATTATAGATTTTGTAAACATAAAAAACACTGGGAAATTAATCATTTTTAATGAAAACAAATTCTTATATAATCATTTGTTGCATCACTAAATTAATACTGAAAGTACTTTAATATTAATTGATATAGAAAACTTGCCGACAGTAATGAAAGATTCTTCAACTTTAGATCAGCTCATAGTAACTTGATTCTTGCTTTCTTCAAAAGAATTTCTCAGATAGATAAAAGGATGAAGGTATAAAGTGCAATTATTAAGTTCAATAAAATATTTATTATAAAGCCCATACGACGATATTTCTATAGTTATATAATATTTCCAATTATCGAAAACGGTTCTTTCCTATTATAGCCATCTATTTGTTAAGCCTTGTATAGTCTTAGCAAAAGAATTTAAATGATTGTTAATATTTTTTCAATAGTGGATCAATTCACTATTATGAAAATTATATGTCGTGAAGAAATAATCCTTTCCTGTTTAATTATGGAGTTAACGTTCGGAATGTATTAGAATTCGTTTATTGTTTGAACGTTAATGATATTAAAGCACCATGAGAAATTAAAAAAAAATTCTTATGTAATTATAAGCAATATTTAACTATTTCATTTAAAGAAAATGTATCAAGTTTGAAAGTAAGGAATAATATTTTCTTAAAGTCTTTATTATGCTTATTACTGCTAACCAGGAAATTAAAATTTTCGTGTATTATTATAACCTATTAAAATAAAAAAAAGTTTCATTGTTGTTATTTCCAGTGCAGTTTTGCGAAAATCTCAATTTGTTTGAAATCTGAGTACAAATTCAGAAGGTTATTAAACCTTAAATGTGAATTTCTTGTGCAATTTATATTTAACTAGCTGCTGTTTGGTGGCCAGACATTCATAGGAAATACTGTTGCGTTTAATTTCAATTAAATAAATGCAATGCTTGACGTTAACTATTCTTTCAACAAAGTATTTTTAAGAATAAAATTGTGACAACTCTAATATTCGTCTTATTTCAGTAGTCTTACACCTGTTCTGCTTATTGTATAGATGAATCTTCCTAATAGAAACGAACATCATACTGTCACGGAAAATTTATCTATTTCAAATTTCAAGCCGTCTTTTTAAGTACTTTCATTTTTTAAATATTTTTTCTGACAATTTCGCAGATAATAAGGCAAGTATTTCTTCATTTGTTTTAAAAATGTGATTAAACATTTCATGAAATTATGAAAACAATTAGAATTTCCTTGCCAGAATTAAATCTATTGTTGTAAATTATACAATAATATATTTTTGTTATAAAATTGATAAAATCTGCAGTAGAATTAAATTAATATTTATTATTACGAGGGTAGTTTTGAATTTTAAAATAATTTAACTATCAATTTAGAAAATAACATTTTTCTTTAGTTGTCTCAGAATCCTTCCTTAGTCTAGCTTAATTTTTATTGAAATAAATTTCTATTTAAAATTTAAGAAATTCACTGGAGTGCACACTTTTTACTTCCAAAGTTTATTTGAGCCATATGTCGCAGCTCAAGGTCAAACGGTCACATAAGCACATACTTACTCATGCAAATTCAGACACACGCCTTCTCTTTTATATTAAGAAATATTGTCTCATAAACAAACTGTTTATTACCTTTTTACACATGTTTCTTTCAAATAATTGTTCTTACTTTGTATTACATTCACAATATTATGCACATTATTTCACCGGAAACAAATTTAATGAGATATTTTAAAGAAATAATTCGGCCGTTAATAGAAGTAGAATGTACTTTCATCCACTTATTTTATTTTGAGAATTTTCCGTTGATAAAGATTTCCAATACAACGTTGCTTTGTGAACAAAGCGAAAACCTTTTGTTTCATGAATTTTTGAAAAGACTGTATGACGTCAACTTTTCAACTACTGCTTTCAAATAGTTACTTCGTTTAATTTGTAAATATTGATCATGCATGAGAAGGAAATAATGAAGTTTATATGGCAACTACAATAAAAATTTAAACCGATGTTTCAAATAATAACATGGCAACTAACAATTTATTTTCTTATGTTTGAGAGTTTTTGAAAATTCTTTTTGCGTTTATAAACAACTGGGATGCTGCTGTGAATATTAATGCCTTTTCAAAGTTTTCCGTCTGAAAAGTGATTATTCTATTGATTATTAAACATTTGTGGTAAAAAAGAAATTTTAGTGTCGTGTATTCTGTTTGGAAAATTAACAGAAACAAGTTATTGATATTCCTCCTCATTCAAATTGAAACAAAAGTTATTTTGTAGATATTTCAAAAGCTGCACTTGCTTTTGATTTGGACTGTGTTTCTGTTTCGAATTATATATTTCTTTATAACTGCTTTGAAATTACTTATTGTAAAATATTAAATATCATCTAGACCCCGAATTTGGTTTTGTAAATATGCAGTACTTTTGAATAAATTTGATTGAAATAAATTTTAAAAAATACACCTTTTTATTAATAAATTTAAAAGAAAACTTTTATTTCAATTATTTTTCTTTTAAATCTTTAATTTGTAATTCATTATATATGCAAAACAAGGTTTAAAAAACAGTCATAATATAAAGCAAGTGAATTAAAATATTTTAATGATTTTTATTCTTCATACTTTCAATTAAATAAAGCAAATTTTAATTTTTGTCAAGATGTCTTTGTTTAAACCATGGCGAGAGCAGCGTTGCGAACTGAATATGATTGGTTTGGTTTAGTTATATTAACGTCCCGTTTAAAGCAACACTAGGCTAATTTTGGGGGGGACATCGCAATTTTGAACCGTGGTCAGATGACGAGAACGACACCTGAGCTGGCACCCCCCTCTCCACACCACACCAGCGGGAGGACGTTTGGTCATGACGGATTTAACGTGCAACAGACTCCCTTACACGACGGTTCTTCGTTGGAATCGGGTCCCGAACCTGAAACCCTCCAGCCGAGACCTTACCACTAGTCCCCACGTACTGAATATGAAGCAGAGAGGAGAAAAAAAGTGTCAGATCATGAAGGTTAAATAATATTGATATTTGGAAACTGTAGTAGAGAAATGTAACATATTATTTTGTGTTCAGAAATTCTGAATAATGTGAGATGTATGAATAGGTTATTTAACTTTTTGAAAGACAGATCACCATTAGGGAAGAAAGTTTGAACCGTAGGGTGAGCTTGATTGGCCAAAATGTCCATGTAATCTTTTGCCCTTGCAGAATAATGCCTAGAAATCATGGTATGATTTCCTAAAGATTAAAGAACCTCCATTGTGTCTTACTCTGGCAACAATCAGTCAGTCTTATTGATTTAGGATTGCGTCCGCCAGCAATGGGAAAGAAGACTCATTGCTTCATAGTACAGGGCTTTTGACTTAGATACTACTTTTTCCTATTATGAACATTAGCATGACTGATGAAATGTTTCTGAATCGTAGCTTGGCCAGAAATATCAAATTTACGGAGTTTATTTTTTATTTTTTCGGTGGTCATGGATTTGTGAACACGGCATTAAGTTCATCAGTCATTTTTGCAGCTGTGCTCTTCCTTTTTTTCATTTTATTTTTAACAAAATCCTCATTAAGACCACCTGTCATGATGTTTTTCTAACTTCTAACTATGTGGATTATATATTCGATACCATTCTGTCTGAAACACTAGACATTTCGGATACATTGCTTACGGAATCTCCCATCAAATGAACTCTAACAATTTATCTACTTTCGAAGTCTATCTCTAACATGGCGAAATTACGACTTCACAAAACAGTATCCCGACAACGACTAACCTACTTAGCGTATTAGGACAATGTATAGATGGCGTAAATAGGTGAAAACACTAGCACTACGTACACATTTGTCTAGAATAACCATTTTTTTTCAAACATAGATTTCACAAGATCTTTTCATATTTTTGCGTAATAAAAGCAAAAGTTTTATAAAGGAATTTATTGATTCATCATCTTAATTCCGCCAAAAGTTTCGCCAAAAATGCGCCAAAAGTTTCAATTTAAGAAAAGTTGTAGAAATCAAACATACAAGGGGAAATAAAAGGTAAAATATGGTGTGAAGTTGGAGGATCTTTGCAATAATCTCTAATTAGATTATGATGTTAATATGAATAAAAAAAGGAATTATAACATTTTCTGCAGATATTACCTAATAGTTAGGGGAAAAGATATATTCTTCATTCCGAATGTTCTCGTAATTCAATATAGAAAGATGGGAAAAGTGATGTAAAACTGAGAAACAAAAAAATAAGTATAAGAAATAACTGGCAAAAAATATTTTAAAAGAAAAGTGTATAATTGTTTATTTAGTATCTTAGATTAGCATTGTTTTTTACATTTTTCCACATTTGTTTACAATATCATTTGTAGTGATGACAATCAATAACTTTCCACTTAATTATTCGATGCCGTTAATTATTATTAAGCTGTTAATAGTTAGATTATTAGTGAAATTAATGTGGATTCAGAAAAGAATAATAGCACATTCTGCAAACAGTATCTTTTTATAAATTTTCAGCAAAGATATCTTTTCTTGAAATGCTATTAATAGACCAATGTGAAGGGATGCAAAAATCGAATCAAAAGTGTGATACAATATAATTAATTTAAAGGAAAAATGCATAATAGACCAATGCTGATCAAATACGGAAATATATGAAAAAATATACCTATCTTTTCTCATTTATATATACATTGTAGAAGTATGATAGCAATTTTTTTCCTTAAATTTATTATCACGTAGCATAAAATTCCCATAATTTAGTCGAATAACTGATAATTAAGAAAATGCCTTGACATTAGTATATAAATTTTCAAAACTGTAGCCAGTTAGAAAATAAAGGAAAAATCAAATATGGAGTTATGTATTTATTAATATAAAACAAATAAATTAAAATCCTTAAAAATTTTTCTAATAAGTCAGGCAAGCTAATTTGTATTGGAATTCTTATATGTAATGAATGAATTCAAAACTAATACTTTTAGCAACAATTAATAACTTTTCTACAATGAAGATTTGGACAATGGCTTTAGGCCTGATTGAAAAAGAAATATGCTTTCAGCAAAAAATTCCATTTCGCTGATTGAAGCTCAATAGATTGAAATCAGTTTTTTTACTTTCTTGCTTACGAAGTATGAACATGAAGAAAAAAAAATATTGTAATCTCTCAAATTGAGTCTCGATATTTGAATACATTATCACGCTTTGTAACACCTTGAATATCAAAACAGTATTTGGAAATTAAATCCATATCTCAATTAATTAGCTCGCTAATTATCATGAATTAATTGAATCTAGAAATACTATTTAGAATTAAATCTGTATTCCAATATGTAAGTGCGATAGCTATCAGTCTAATTAACTGATAGAAAAAAAAAGATAAAAAAAACCAGAACTCACTGAAGCTTAATATTTTTGCATAATTGATAGGAAAAATTAGCTTTATTATTTTGAGATAAGTTAACTCTTATTCCAAAAATTTTTTTTCTGGTATTCAGAAATACCTAAAAGCTCTAAATTTGATTTATTTAGGTTTGGGAATTAAACCTTTCAACGTTAACCGTATTTTATCTTCGTCTACCCTTCATAAGACAAAGTAAAATCCTGGATGCATGAAGCTATCTTATCCGCTTCATACGTTCTTCATATCATGCATATTTACCAAATTATTCCAATTTAAAACACTCATGAATTATTACAGACATCCTATGTTTTGTTTATTCTTGGATCTTATATCCTGCTTGAGTGCAGCAGTTATATATAAATATTACACTCAAGGACTTAAAGACACATCACACAAAATATGAAGTTACGTGTTTGCTACGTGAGTTTAAGTGCCGTGTAGAACCATATTAAAAGTTTCTAATGAGTTTCAGTTCTATTTTAATGTTTTTAAGAGAATTTGAGACAAGGGCTACATGCAATTTAGGTAAACATATACCCTCTTTCTGAAGTTAAACAAGCAATGAAATTTAGGTACAAAATGTGCTTTAGAGATTTCATCATCCAGTGAAGTAATAAGTACAAATTCATGTAGGTTGGAAATGTTGCATAAAGTTTTATTACTTTGCTAATGCTCGGAGTTGTTTCTGATGTTTAAAATTTTAAACGCTGAATTACGTTTGTTCATTTTGCTGAAGTTATTAATAATGGTAGTTAGTTAATTTTAATGGAGAGTTATCTGCCAGAATTTAACAAGAGATTTTAATTTAGTAGTAAAATATGTCTTCATGCAAAAAGGAATGTCTGTGTATCTTTTATATCCAAGGGATTAATTTTTCAATGACTCGGCTGCGTAGACCGCTGCCTAAATTTAGCTATTGACAAAATATACGCTGTTACTTCTCCCCTTCCTCTTTGCTTATAGTTTACTTTTGTTTTCTTCATTTGCTTTTATTTTCAGGTTTCTTTTTCCCTCTTTCTTTATAACTTGTTCCTCATTTCGCTTTCATGTTGCCCTCACAGGAATTCATCTGTTTTATTCTAACATTCGTTTTCTTTTGTTAGAAGTCATTCACGGAAAAACGATACATCGATAATTTTCTAAAATGCACTTCAAATAATTGCGATGAAAAACTTCTGGTCAATTTAAGGAATAATATGTTTCAGTTGTCTTTTTTTTTTTCAAAATTTATTTCCCTGAGAAATAGTTTACTGTAGTATTGCTTGTTTCCCTGAACAGAAGAGTCGCCACCACTTATAAACTTACTAATTACATTTCGAAATTGAATGAAAAAATATATAAAACATATTAAGTCATAGAGAAATTAGATTTAAAAACTTTATCTTCTAAAAAGAGAATCTGAATTCTATTAATTTTTTCCTTTTTTTGTCATCGGCAGTGATCTTTCGTTATATTCTTCGGTTTCCTATGAATATATATTCACAGTGATACTTGATTATGACAAATTCCATTCGTTTCTCATACTTAAGAAGTATTTATATGAATGGCATCGTTAAGAGAATTGTTTCGGAAAGTCTTTAAATATGTATAACAGTCAATCTGTGCATAAATTTGGCAATAATCAACTATTGAAGTTTTCAGATCGTCTGCTTCTCTTGCTAGAATTCTGAAGATATTTAAATTGATAAAATTTAGCATGCTATTCACTATAAATAGTTTTTAATGATTCAAGGAATGAAAATATCACTGCTGTTGCAGTAATTATAATTATGTTGTAACAACTGAGAAATGCTTGATTAAAATTCACTTAATCTCATTTTAAATTGGCAAGAGTTTTCGCATCCTGTAATTATTTATAAAAATAGTTAATAAAGAGACTAGTTAATAGTAAGAAATAGGATAGTTAAAAGTGTTTAATTAGAGAAAATTCAACCTAAAGGTTATATTAATTTGGATTCCAAGACTTTTAATTATACTCTCAAAGAAAGTACGAATTACTCCATAAAAATTGTCACATGGTTTGAGAGCGGATTGCTACTGGTGAAGATATTATCACATATTATCAGAAAATCATGCTATAAAATATATGCCAAACTTCTCAAAATAGGAATACTAAGAAACCGTAGAATAGATATCTTTTCAATTTTATCCCATATTCTATGGCTTAAAAATGAAAAGATGACATGAAAACAACATACCTCATTTCTTAGATGGGCTATCACTTAGGCCCTATTGAATAAATACAGTCTTTATGACAACCTTTATTATCACATCTGCTACCAAAAAAAAGAAGTTAAACATATTTTCTTGGACTATTTGAAATCTTCAAATCAAAGAGAACCATGGTACAAGTTTCATCATAATAGAACCAATTTAATCTTAATAAGTTGCGTTCTTTAAAAGTTGTTTTTAATAAGCGCCTCTAGAAACTTTTTCTTCAATTATTAAAATGTTTTAACATATTTTAGTTTCAATTAATATTTTTCTCTATAATTATGTTCCTTGTATTAAGAGATGGCAATTTTGATTGCTAAAGTTCCCAATAAGTACGCCTCAATTATCGATAATCACAAAAGGAATAATTTAATATATTTTCTTTTATAAATCAATAATACATAAGGTATATATTAATAATTAAGAAATATTTATATCTTCCTTATTTCACTTGAAGGGAAATTATATTAAAATAGTTACAGATTACAGGAAGAATTTTAATTAAACTTTAAAGTGATCTGCTTAGTAGAATCTCTGAATGGTCTCTGAATCCTTAAGGATGTCTAGCCATTGTTGTAATTAATTTACTTGCCATTTAACTTAACTTACATTCAGAGATATCTATTTAGTAGAATCTCTGAGTAGTTAAAGATCTTGTAATTAGTTTACTTCCAGCTATTAAAAGATATTATTTAATATTAAACTAGGTTATCGAACCTTTATGGAGTGAAAAATTGTGACGTAATCAGGGCGATATTTAATTAATAGATTTTTTCAATTTTTTTTCGTTGTTTGGGAAATCTTTTTGTTGACAGTTCATTAAACATGGCTTAAGAAATTTACGAAATAAAAATTATTTAAAATTACGAAGACAAATTTTGGAAAATTTTAGGCGTCAAATTTTTAATTTGAAATTTTCTCATTTCATTGACTTTACTGCATTTCATTGACTTTACTTTTCAAATATTTATGAAACATGGTTAGAAATGCAGTTAAATAGCGTGATAAAATTGTCTGCACAACCAAAAATAGTATAAATGCTTGAAATATTTTTATTAGCATTTAAAATTGTAAATTAATCATGATTTTGGCAACAATCTCACAGAAGCATAACAACCTCCTCTCGTTTTTGCCTGGATTTTGTAAACAAACAATCAACCCTTTTTAAAAGCATAATAAATACTTTGTCCTTCAGACATTCTTGTTTTACTAGAGCGTGTATAAATAGCTATATAGATATATATTAAGCATATCGCGATTGCCGTAACAACGTTTGACGACTTCCCTCTGTCCATCAAATCCGATATTTCTCGTGACAGTGCCGGAGTACAAGATATTCCGCTTTTGTGACACGAAGCATATACTTAATGTCAGTACGAGGAGAAAATTACACCACCCGGACATAATAAACTTATCTTAACAACCATAGTACAATCGCAACTCTACAAAAAAAAAAAAAAAAAAAACCCTGACTTATGCCACTGAGTAGGAAATCTGGACCACGGATCGACGACGTTTTATTTGCAAGAAAATAAAAGTTCTGGCACCATGTAATTATGGAAGAGGCGGTCCTAAAGAGGACTTTTGAAAGAAATTTATAGCTGTTCCTTGAGATTCTTTTAAAGCAGGCCAGCAGCACCAGCACCAGAAATTACGGTCCTCCGTGCCATTTTCTTGGGCTTGGTAAAAAATGGGTCTTCCAGAAAAGGACGATAAACAGACCAAACTAAGTTATTTAAGGCACGTCTGCGGGAAAATGCTACACCGAATTGATAAATAAATTAAAAGGATAAAAAACAAAAAAGAAGCAAGAAAGGCCAAGACAGAACAACAGTGTTGTGAGCTGTCTCCAAGACAATTTACTAGTTTTCCTCCTTTCTACCCTATCTACCAGAGACACTGCGCCGGAATTGTTGGCGTAGAAAAATGGCTTTGACGTAACAGCATAGAAGAATTATCTGAGGGGAATTCTAATTTTCTTTAGATTGCGATAATTAAAGTGGGAGATAATTAGAGGCGGGTGTGAAGGCATTTTTCCATGGAGTGGTGAAAAGCCAATTTTTAAAATTTTTGAAAAATATCTTTAACGAGGATCATCCTGTCCATGGGCCGTGTCGAGATGTATCGTTAGTGTTCATAAAGCTGAAGAATGATTTTCAAATTTAAGGGTTGATCATATTCTACGAGCGGAAAAAAGAGATTTATTTTAAAACCGGTTTAGCTAATTGCACTTGATGTGCATAAGAAATCTTGATATCGCTCAGTTGCTTCAATTATATCAAATGTAACCTTTCATATTTTTGTAGTCTAGACTTTTATGAGGAGATAAAACTTTGAAATAACGTTGATAATTAGATATGGGAAGTAAACGTTAGTTGCTGCAAAGAGCTGCTGAAAAAAATTGCAGTTTATGAAATCATTTCTGAATTATGATGAAAATTAGCTATGAAAGATAGGTAAAATGAACTAAACAAATTATTTATAGAATTAAATTGATGAGAAACTTGTTAACTTGATTTTTCTTAAATTTTAAAAAGTGAAGCCAATTATTCAATGTTTTAAAGAGATAAAATATTCATAAATTTTTCTGGCCGCGTTTCATAACAATTTATTATTATTTACTCCCATGTGGTATTTATATTCATTTTGTTACGGTTAATGCATTTTTGGTATTTATAACTTATAATTCTATTCTATTATTAACTTATAATTACATTTATTATTCTATTCTCCCATAGGGTATTAATATTTGTTATTTTCTTATGGTTTTGCATTTTTGATATTTACAACTATTCCTTTTCCAAAACCAGATTTCCGAGCTTCATGCATTCCATGCTTCTTTAAATTTTCTTAATTATCATATGAATTGAAAAATATTTTATTTTGAAATTTGAAATGAAAATATTTTTTTCTATATTCAATAATTTTGTGAATAATGTATTAATGTGGGGGATCTGGCTCTTCCCATCGATGACGGTACGTACTGCCTTCGGGAAGCATTGTACCGTGGCCGGTGATGGCCCTCAGGACTCAATCAGTTCCTGCCAATGTTGCTGTTACGGTGCCTTCGGGCGGGTCAGAGGGACGGTGATATAATTTACCTTATACTCATATTTACATATTATAGAATTAATTAAAAGAAATTATATTACATTTTATAATGCTTTTAATCCTATTTGGGATTTGTTGTATTTAAAACAATCCGTGAAAAGAAATAGCAGCATAGCATATTGTGTTTGTTAAAGCTACTTCTACCATGGACACTTATGACAGAAGTTGAATTTTAACATCTATTAGACATTAGAAAGATATCCGGAGCTGCCTGTTTTTCAAGGGGAATTTCAAGAAAAATTGGTTTGATATTAGTTTCACTTTGAGGATAATATTCAACACCAAGACCGGCCGCTGCAAGTAATTATTACTAAATCTTTAATAGGCTGAACAGATTTTGATTGATTTGAACCCACGCTGATCCACTCTATCCTCTTGGGTATAAAGCTCGAAATAGGGAAGTCAAAAAATTCATTTATGAAATCAACTAAAAATGGTAAATTCATCAATAGTGGCTTCCAATTAAAAAGAAATAAATAAACTGTTCATCCAAACTTTGGAAAAGAAAACTACAAAATAATTGAAATGCTCATTACACAATAATTGTTACATGTATAAATTTGATAAAATGCCATCACTGTTTTGGCATTTGTCAGTTACTCCCTATTTATCTATATAATTAGCTTTACACTAAAATTTAATTTGTACATATGTTATTTGTAAATATATACATTCAGATATATCAATATTTTAATATTGTATAAACATGATAAAACATATAATTAAAATGCTCAATCCATAAAAAGTGTTTCATGTCAAAATTCGATAAAATGACACCGCTGTTTTGGTATTTGCCAGTTACTACCTATTCATCTATATAATTAACTTTACTCTAAAATTTATTCTGTACACCTGTTATTTGTAAATATATACATTTAGATATAACATTAGTTTAATATCGCATAAATATGATTAATATAGTAATTTGCTTAAATGAATAGTTACTTGTTCAGAATACACATGCACATAGCAGCACAATTATAGCAATGACAATGGCCAAGATTAGTTATGGTAATGCAAGCAGCTTATTCCAGCAATTTTTAAAAGCAAGGAAGGACAAAAGAGAGAAAAAAAATGGATGGCATTCCAAGGTTTCTCAAACTTTATCCTCGCACCCAAAAGCAGCCGCTGACTCAGATAATGAGGAATTATTCCTGAATAAAGGACAGGGAATTCTTCGACCAACAGGAAATTGTGAAACCAAACAAAGAGGTCAGACGGCGCTCGATCTCCGCTTTATGGCGGGCTTTGCTAGCTTTTAAAACCCGGCCTGGAAGGAAGTTGTACGCTTTTCAATTTCCTGCTCTGGCGAAGCAATTAACCGCGCGCATGCAGGAGAGGGGGCGAGATTTTTAGGGGAACAGGGGGGTGTCGAGAAATATTGAAATGAGTAATTAACATTCTGCGCAAAACAATTAAGTTTGTCCTGTTCTGGTGTTTCGCGTGACACTCTAGAACGCGATATACAATACAATGAGACTAGGTTAGCTACCTTCTTGGTATGCATAAAAATGCACAAGAAAAAATTTTTCAGGGAATAATTGCCTAGAAATAGGCAGTGTGTGGTATAAATTACGGTAATGACTAGTCATAAAATGTGTATGTTTCGGTTAATGGAGTTAACAAATTTTGCAGTGACTTTGAAAGCAGAGAGTAATTTAAAATGCATGCTAGGTTTATGGGGAGGGGAAGTCGAAAAAAAGTAATTGCTGGTGGTGTTTCGTGTTTAGTTTATCGGGTGAGTTAGCAGTGCCGGAAAGAGAAGGAATTATTTAGTGATTTAAATGGATCGGCATGTAATTCTTTTGTCTGTTTCTGAGACTGAGGAATGCGAAATAAAAGTGGTAACGTGAGGGGGAAAGTATGCATTTTTAAATTTAATTTTATTACTTGTAATTTACTTGTGAAAGAATTATAGTTATGGCCGGAGTTTTGATAGTATTTTGGATGAATAATTTAATGTCGAATAGTGTTATATGAATTCGGGTAGAAATTGCAATTTTATTTTTCATGCAAAATAATATCTTCATATCTGCATTTTATATATTAATTTTATATTGTAAGTAATTTTTCTATTAACGATTTATAAATATATTCAAATACATAAATAGATGGGTTTTTAATAATATTTTGGAGAATAATTTCGTAATGAAGACCATTATATAACTTTGAAACTAGAGTTATATTTAAAATTTTCATGCAAAATAAAGTTTTTATATCTGTATGAGAAATACATATCTCAGTGATTGCTATTCATTTGCTTTTATTATAGGCACTACTAACAAGATTTAAACGTAGCTTTCAAAATATAATTTATTCTTGTATGTTTGATTTGATTTAGGTTTAAATCATTGGAGTGATTTGTGTAGCACTAGACTGCTCATCGTTTTTCGTTAATCTGTATTAAAAAAAAACATTTGGTTTTTTTACTTATGTTGAGAAATCTGATGTATATGTGTGTGTGTCAATTATATTTATATATATATGCATATCAAATATTATATATTACATAAATTACTTATATGCATCAAGTATTTTATATTACACCAATCACACACATACACATATGTTCCAAAAGCAGAGTAAATGGAGAACGTTAGATTCGAGTCTAAATATGTGGATCGTTCCGAAAATTCTTTGAATTTATGGATATACCATAGGTGGGATTTGATTATGATCGGAACTTGTGGAATGGAGGTGGTCTGGTGATAAGATTTCGGTCTCACGACCGAAAAGCTCCATATTCTAAGTTCGATTCCATTAAAATTCCATTATGAATGGGGGCCTAGTGCACGCTGAATCTGACGTCACGGTCTATGTCCTTCCGCTGATGCAGTGCGAAAACTTGAAGATAGAGGACACCAGCTCGAATGATGTCTCCGTCATCTGATTGGGTTCAGAATTATTAGGACCTCTCGAAACAGTTCCAGTATTGCTTTCAAACTAGATGGTAATGTTAAGAAATTATTTTATAGAAATTATTAACTTAATTCCATCCCACCTAATGGCCATACAGAACAGATAAGTTTTCGCGCAAAACGACCCGCTTAATCGATAAGCATAGGCATGACTTGCAGGGTCGAGGACAAAACACTGAAACCAGTCCATTTGAGTGAGACACCATCTGTTGTATTCAAGCAGTAAAGTACTCAATCTTTATGTCACCCATTGAAATCCACACCCCCAAAAGACTGCCCCCTCCACATTTTTCCATTTGAAAAAGGACATGTTATTATATTTATAAATTTATTATAGTATATTAACATCATTGTAATAACTATTAATCAAAATTTTCACTTATGATTTGCTCTTAAAATTCCAATTCCTTATGGTATTATTTCATCTGGTTGGCGTCCTGGCCTAGCGGTAGCGCGTCTTCCCCGTGATCTAGGCGCTCCGGGTTCGAGTCCCGGTTCGGGCATGGTTGTTCTCTTCCTTGTGTTCTCTCTGTGAGGTGCGTGAATGAGCTTCCCTGTAAAACGGGGTTGTGCAAGCGAGAGTGTGTGTGCTATCTTCATTTGAGCTAGAAGTCAGACTTCTGCCCTCGGGTGCTCAGGGGTCTTTACCTTCAGAAGCTACTGCGCAAAATTTGGCTTGAAATAGTCACACGACAAAAAAATTATTTCTTCCATATAATATGGAACGATATTATATGGATAGACGATATATAGTAGACGATAATATCGAATGATATTATCATCTATTGATATTTGATAACCTGTTAATGAAATGAAATTAAGCTATATTAGAGATTCAGAGAATGTAGTAACGTATCATTTTCCTGTGTTGATTATCGCCCAAAAAATTTCCATGTAGGTTTAAAACTCGCCTGTTTAATCTGTAAAATAAAGAAGAACTTCCATATACTTAGAGAACAAAGAATTATTTAAGAAAAATAGATTTAGATGGTCATTTCCATTGGGTAAATTGCCTTTACATTTTGTAAGTAATCTATAAATTCTATAAATGAATATTAAGAGTAAGTGCCAAATTTTATTACTCCATCTCAATGCGTTTCAGATTTACTTGGCGATTAATGAAAATCTCGAGAGAGAGTCGAAGTTTTTGATGATTACAATACTTTTTCTTTTTATATTTATTACTAGCTGCCTTTGGCGACCAGCCGGTTAATGTTCGTTAAAATTTTAATAAATAAATATTTTATGTAACTCCTATTTTAATAGCTTCTTCATCAAAATATTTTAAAGTTTCAAATTTTGATGGTCATATAATTCATTCATAATATTATAAAGCCCTTCAGACATAACGTAATATGTATCTCTCTAATTTTCTGTTAGTTCCCCTAGAATTTATGCTTTAAATTAAAGTGGAAAGTACTAATCTTCAAATTAATATAATAATCTTTTTTACTGAAACAAAGCATTTTTTTTTATAATATGATTACTGAAAATAGAGTCACTAAGAGTTTAAACTTCATGGGCACTAAAGAATATCTTTCTTAATTTATGTAATATCTCAAGAATTTGTCAACAACATTTTCTCAGATTCATCATGAGCAGATCGATTAATTAACAATGTTTAATTTTAAATGCATCAAACACTAAGAAAATAAACAGAATCATTTAAAATAATCTGTCTGAAACAGGTTAGAAAAACTATTTGAAAAACGATGCACTTAAAACTATAAGCATATACAATAAATATATAACTAACATAAATACAATTTAATTACAAAAGCATACAACCTAAAAATAATTTAAATCAAGTCCTCATCCGTTGATCATAGTTGTGAACAAGATACAATGCGCATGCGAACAGAATACAAGGCGCTTGCGAGAATTTTCAACGGTAGAATTTTTATGCTTATTAGAAAGAATTTTTGCTTTACCAGTTATGGTAAAGCAAAAGCGTTAATTTTTCAACGCCAGTTGGGATAACGTTATGCAGATTAGAAATTTTTAATTTCCTTTATTCTGGTTTATTTTAATTCAAAAGTACTTCAGAATGAATCTGAAAGATCAATTAATTAACAATGTTTAATTTTAAATGCATCAAACACTAAGAAAATAAACAGAATCGTTTGAAATAATCGCCCGAAAAATATTAAACCTAGCCTCATTAGCGTGGGAAAAAAACTGAAGCCCTATTCATTTGGCTGTGGGGAAAATACATTTTTTTGGCAGGAAAGGTAGTTTTTAATTAATAATTAAAATTCTAATTAAAAATTCAAAAAAATGGACCCCAGGTGCACATTCCCGACTTCCAAGGTATACATGTACCAAATTTGGTATCTGTAGGTCAAACGTTCTGGCCTGTAGAACGCCAACACACACACACACACACACACACACACACACACACACACACACACACA
>JAPMOR010119832.1:149959-195243 GCA_026543865.1 Argiope aurantia
ATTGAGCTTTATATAAGTATAGATAAGAGAAAGTGAAGAGTTAAAATATCAAATCATTAAAAACGAGAGTTGTGAATCCGACATTATTGTACAAACACAAGTTGCGCAAGTAGTTTTCTGGAAGAAAAAATCCTTCTTGCTTATATATGCAAATATCCGCAAAAAACTAATACAGAAAAGTGTATCCCGCAGCCGAAATTTCCAATCAAACCAAGCATTTATCGTATTGGATTTCCACTGCCGGCGCATAGCAGGAAGTTTATATGGGTGAAGCATAAAACCGAACTTCTTGAGAGCAAAGTAAAGCAAAGAAAATAAGAACTGTTCCCGAATATTTTGCATCGCCACTTTCCTGGCAAAACGACTGGAGCTTCCACCATCGGCAAAACGTTAAAGAAACATTCGAAATTGGCGAATGCGGATCTAAACCGACGGTTTTATTGCGAACAAATATTTGCTTTAGCTTGTTTACAATGTCTCCTGCCCTCCAACCCTGCTCTAGGGAAATGGGCTGAATCAAAGAGAAAAAGAATCTTGGTAAAGAACAAGATAACATTTTTTTCTTCTTCTTCTTTTCACTGGGAAGGCACATGGACACCCAGAGTAAACAATGTCAGTAAAAATGTCAATTAAAGTTCAATTCGGTAGATGTTTTACACATGCTGAGAGGTTAAGGCAATTTCTATTCTTTATTTTTTGAGTTGCTAAATGGAGAATGTTGTCGTTTGAAGTCCCAAGAATCATTTTGAAATTTATAGGGTCAACAGAAAGTGTAAATAATCCGAAAGAAATCCTATGTATCTAACGAAAATGTTCGTATTTTTAAATTAGTTACTGAAATTGAAATAGTTGGTGAATGCATATCTTTCGATTTAAAGAGAAATATTTGTTTGAACGTATTTTATATAAATTTAGAATTTTTCCCCTATCTTGATAAAATCTAACGCATATGGTTTAAGAGACAAGAAGAAGGTTATGATCATTATTTCAAAGTTCAAATGTTAATTATAATATGAATAAAATAAAACTGAGATTTTGATGTTTCTTTCCTGTATCTTTCGAAAATATATTACATAAATTGATATTGAATATATACAAAATGTTTATACAAGATGAGCGCTTATTTTATTTTGTAATTCTGGTCTTCTTCATTGCGTATATATTTTTTAATTCTATCGCACAGTAATTTGTAATAAACTTATTCTCTTAAATTCATTGTTTTTATTCTTATCAAATAATGAAGCGAAAATTTAATACGTTCACTGCCACGATTTATGCCTGTGATTCGATACTGAGTGGAATGCAGTCTTTTAATGTAATTCTTTTAAAAATCCTTTGGTACAATTATTTTTTAAAGAATTTTTTTACACATGATTATCAATATTTTAACCACTCGACCGGCGCAGTTTAGAAAGGGTTGGTTCTTGGCCACTAAAACTCACATCAATCAATCAATCAATCAATAAAGCCTGTGATTCGAACCACAATTTAATAAGAAGCTTATTTATTTGATCATTTTTAATTATAGTAGATCAAGGAATACCTAATTAGATAGTATGTATGAATCACAGGGGAACAACGCGTTAAAACAAGGAGATATAAATTAAAAAAAAGCCTTGTTCTACTCGCATCAAATTCTACATTGACTGAAATCATTTGCTGTTATGTGAATATGAGTGACACGGCAGTCAATGTTTTAAATAAATGCATTCCATATTCATAGATAAACAGCCGGAATAGTTAATATACTAACTAATTAAGCTGTTAGAGATGATAAAAGACATTAAATAAAGTAAATAAATGAGAAGGTTTCTTTTTATTTATCTAGTTGAATAAATGTATTATTAATTAAAAACTATTTCTCTTACAACGGCGTGTCTGATTCAAGCAAGAAAATTATAATTAAACAAAAGCAACAATTTAAAGAGCAAAAATAATAATTAAGAACGGTTTCGCGCTAAACAAATTAGCAGTTTTTAAGTAGATTGCGTTAACAAGGGATATTTTAAATTTGATTTCGCTTGTTAAAGGATTTAAAGATTTTAAATTTTGAAAAGCCGGCGTCCTGGAATAGGGGTAGCGCGTCTTCCCCGTGATCTGGGTGTCCTGAGTTCGAGTCCGGTTTGGCCATGGTTGTTCTTCCGTTGTTCTATCTGTGAGATGTGTGAATGTGCCCTCCTGTAAAAAGGGGTTGTGCAAGCAAATGAGTGATGCGTGAGTAGCAAAGTCGTACTCTTGGCCCTAGTTGGCGCTACTATAAAATCAAGAGACGCTTCCCCAGAGGCTTAAATCGCTGTCTTCGTAACAGCGGGCTTGTCCATGGCAAGTGCCATAAGAAACAGCAGAAACAACAACAAATTTTGAAAATCGCTTAGGTTTAAAATAAGAACTATTGGGGAAAAGGGATGTTTCAGTAACAGTGTGTTTCAAAACTAGGTAGTGAGATCTTTACATTTAAGTTTACATTAAGTATCTTTACATTTAACTTTACATTAATTTACATTAAGTAAGTTACATTAAGTACTTTAAGTAAACGCAGCAAAAGCCATCAATAAAAAAAATATTTGTTATGAATGATACAGTAATTCATTTAATTTGAATTATCTTTCATCTGCCTTAAGAAAATTGAAGAAAGTGGAAATTTTAATCCTCACTCATCTCTATACCCTCTGATCGAGATGGTTTATCCTCAAACTCGACCGAAATTTTGGCTCTTTACGCAGATTATTATGCATCCGTTAGTAAAAAACCAATCATATGTCAAAGAATAATTCTGTTGTGTTCACAAAATAACATGAGGTACATTGTAGAAATAGTGCGTGTTCATGAATATATAATGATATTATGAATAATAATAATTCATTATTAAAGTTTTGTGCATAAAGCTATTGATCGTGTTTACAATATTTTCATATTTTTCTTGAATACTTAACAGTATTTTTATTTATTGTTTTAATAAATATCATAATGACTTAAAATAAAAAAAAATCAAATTTCAACATAACAAAGTTGTTATATACTTTAATGTGTTGAATTACATAACAAAAGATATCAAGTCGCGTTTAGAAATGACCAAATTATAAGTTATGAATACTTTATTCCCTATGAGATCGTCCTGAGTTCAAGTCCCGGTTCGAGCATGGTTGTTCTTCATCTGTTTTGTGAGATGTGTGAATGTCCCTCCCTCTGTAAAAAGGGGCTGTGCAAGCGAATGTGATGCGTGAATAGCAAAATCGTACTCTTGGCCCTAGCTGGCGCTACTAAAAAACACGAGACGCTCTCTTTCGGCTTAAATTCGCTGACTTCGATCAGCGGGGCTTGTCCATGGAGTGCCGTCTGGAGCAACAATAAAATTATGAATGCATTTATTAAAAACAATTTTAAAAACTTAAATTTACAAGCGTAATAAAAAGAACAAAAATTATAATATTAATATTGACTTTTGATTTTATTTAATAATTATTTGTCATTATAATATCATGGAATTTTAAATTATTTTTTCACAAATTTTCTACTAAGTGACGGCAAGTGTATATTTTTCTAAATTTAATTAATTTAATCGATTAACTCATGACTAAGATATGCAAATATTAAAATTGTAACCCAGCATACGCAAACCTTTAAAATTTCAAACTTCTGCTGCGTCAAATAGTGAATATAAAATCAATAATAAAATTCCCATCTGTATAAATGTGAAACAATTAATTTAAGGAAAACTTAATAAATAAATGCATTTAGTTAACATGTACATTAATTTCATTTTTTATATCTAATTTACAGTCATTCTAAGAGACAATACACAGTAGTTTTTTTATCTATATTTTGGTTATTGTCTTTTACTAGAAAACTTATCTTACGAGTCTTATCATTCATCCAATTTGAGACATCAAATTCATTGATATTCTGGCATTTAATATCAAATACAATCGATTCTTCTCTTGAATTATATCCAGTTAGTTTCACCATCAACAATCCCCAGGTAAGAAACTGCAAAAAACAATAAATTATGTTTTTTTTTATTCAGGTCGCTTTTTAAGAAAAGTTTCATGTTATTTAAGGATAATATTCATTTCTCAATGACTTACATCCTTTGCGATTAATTGATCATTCGTTTTTTAGTTTCATTCAATCTGTGAAAAGATAAAGGCAAGGCAGGGAGAAAAAAATTCTTTCTTCTCCATCGAAGCCGAGGAGAAGGATAATCCACCGTATTCTCCTTCGGCAACATAGATCACCTCGAAGCAAGAAAGGAGAATCCAATTTCGTCCGGGCATCGTTTATTTACGATTTCCCCTGTCGAAAATCAGCTGTCACTTTCTCTTCTCTCCGACAACGTTAGAACAAAAGAAAAATGGCGCTGTTGCCGTCACTGCACTGTCCGTCCGAAGGACACAATGAAGTGGCCAGACCCTCCCTCCCCCCTTCCCCCCCTCCTTTATTTCTGATGGAAGAAGATCTCATCATATATACGCGAGAAAGGCAGCTGAGATTGGATTACGAACTGTTCTTTGTTTATTTTTTTTCCACCACCCCTCCTCTACCCGAGCAGCACTTTGTTCTATTCTGCTTTGCAGTTACTGCTGCTGCTCATTTTTTTTTTTTGCCTCTTTTCCTTTTTGCCCATTGTTGTTCCAGAGTCACAACCTCTCAGAATACCAATCCTCTCTTAATCCCCACTCACTCATATCTTTCTTTCTCGCTCTCTCTCTCCTCTTACCATCCCCGCCAGGAGTTCCAGAGGAGAGAAGTGTCTGGAGGTCCGCGGGAATCTTTTATTTAGTTAGCACTCCAAGTGCAGGGTGCATGGAGGAAGTGGAAGTCTTGGAACGGAAGCGGAATGTTCGGATTTCGGAGCTCTAATTCCTCCTGGGTTAGTTCTTTCCGAGACGGAATAAAGCGATCGCATCCTGTATCGCTTCCAAACGGGATCGGATCGAACAAAAATACTCGTGGGAATCCGAATGAATGTTGATACTTTTCAATCACAGTGTACTCCCCAAATTTATGATTTTTATTTACTCTTCCATGAAAATAAATGAAACTTTCATCGGGAAACTTCTTGTTTATTTTTGGAAATATATATTATGGAAATCCCAATGAATGTTGATACTTTTCAATCACCGTCTATTCCACAAATTTATGATTTCTATTTAATCTTCCATAAAAATAAATCAAAGATTTTTTTAAAGAAATTTCTTATTCATTTTTGGAAATTTCTGTTATAAGAGTCTGTATGAATGTTGATACATTTCAATCACCGTTTACTCCTTAAATTTATGATTTTCATTAATTCTCTCTTCAAAATAAATGAAGCGTTCATCTGGAAACTTGTTTATTTTTGGAAATAGATATTATGAATGTTGATATATTTCAATCACCGCCTCTTCTCAAATTTAAGATTTTTATTTATTCTTCCATGAATATAAATAAATAATTTTCTAGAAAATTTTTATTCACTTTTGGAAATTGCTGTTATATGAAACTGAATGAATGTTGATATATTTCAATCACCGTATATTCCTCAAATTTATGATCTTTATTTATTCTTCCATGAAGATGAATGGATGATTTTTCTAAAAAATTCTTATTCATTTTTGGAAATAGCTATTTTAAGAATCTGAATGAATGATGGTACATTTTAATCTAAATATACTCTAAATTTAAATATTTTGAATCCATAATATTTTTTTCCTCCACAAATATGAATGAAACACTCATCATGTAACTTTTTACATAATTTCTGAAAATACATTCAATGATATTGTTACCATGTTATATGTTTATTATAAGTATAACTAACTGAACACATATAATTTTTGATTATTTTTTCAATTTGACTTTTCGCTATTCGTTTTCCTTTACGTGGGGTATGCAAAGATGATTATGTTACAATAGACAAATAATTTTAACTGAATATTTGATTTTTAGATTCCTTTTCCCTTAGTCTGAGAATCATTTTGGAATTATATTTGCCCGTTTGTAAATAAGGAGAAAATCAAAATAGGAAAGATTATTGAAACGCTGTCTTATGTCACAACTATAGATTTGGAAAGTATTTTAGACAAAATTCGTCAAAGTAGAAGTCTATATATTGGCATATTTATCCATATGCAATATCAACATAATAATTCTGATAGGTAACGAACTAGGTAACTGAAATTCAACAAGGAGTTTTATCGCCAGAATCTTAGGAATCTTAGGTAGAACATGAAAATTTAATAAATACCGTTTTCTAAGCAAAATTTGGTGTACAAACGTTCTGATCTTTGCAAGAAACCAGTCTTATAATTGTTCTAAAATGCGTTCGATTCAAAAGTTAATTATCTCCATATACGACAAATAATTCGAAAACGTGTCATAATTTCGACAATTTTGAATAAGTTATATAAAGAACAATCCTTGTAGTTATTGTTACAAAATATTCAATTGTTCTATCTGTCAGTAAGCATGTGGAAGGATACATGAATCCATAAAGGGAAATAGTTAGCGAAACATAATTTGAGTGTCATCTTTACCCCAAAATGAATGAATTTTGTGAAATATTGAATCGAATCAGTAAAAAGTTAGAACTATTATTTCAAAATGCATACTCTATTTTCTTCACTGTACGACAAAGTAAATCACAAAAACGCGGCTAAATACTGACGCATTCGAGTAAATTGAGAAAAGAAAAATTCTGTAAGTTATATAAAGAACAATCCTTGTAGTTATTGTTACAAAATATTCAATTGTTCTATCTGTCAGTAAGCATGTGGAAGGATACATGAATCCATAAAGGGAAATAGTTAGCGAAACATAATTTGAGTATCATCTTTACCCCAAAATGAATGAATTTTGTGAAATATTGAATCGAATCAGTAAAAAGTTAGAACTATTATTTCAAAATGCATACTCTATTTTCTTCATTGTACGAAAAAGTAAATCACAAAAACGCGGCTAAATACTGACGCATTCGAGTAAATTGAGAAAAGAAAAATTCTGTAAGCTACAATCATTCATTATGCAGTATACATATCTTTTTGAGATCAGAATCGAAATGTTTGATAAATAATACCTTATTTTATTAGGGGAAAATAAAAAATAGAGCCTAATTTTTTTTATTTTTCATATAAAGAGTTTAAAACATATAATGTTTTGGTTATCAAGAATAATATTTCTTTAAAATAAATTCAATAAAAAAGGAGTAAATTTTCCTTTCTTTTTAAAAAGGTACTTAATCCATTAGTTATGAATTAAAATACTGAATACTCATGCACAATTACTGGATTCAAAGATCTATATATGCGTTGCATATTAAACGTACTTATATATATTGACATTAGTATTTTCAAAATTATTAACAAATTTGAATTATTATTATTATTGATTTATTTACTATATATATAATTCATTAAAACAATTAAATATTAAAATACATATTAGCATATTTTTAGGTTTAAATATTCCTGTTTCTTTTATTGTGCAGATTCAGTCTTTCATAATAACAATTTTTAGATCAAATTTTATTTTGATCCTATCAGCTTCAAATTAAGCATGTTGGATCATATTTATCAAATAAATAATTTCAGATTGTTCAAATTTACAATCGTTCGTTTACTTAAAAACATTTCTTTTTACCATTCTTAATACCTTACTAATAATTTATGCCAATACACGTTAGCTTGCGAATCTAAAAGGCAATTAACGACATGAAATTACAAAGCTTAACAAAGCTTTTAACTTTCTTTAACAACATTTTCTGCTTTTAACGTCAAAAATGACACATTAGAAAATTACAAAAGGAATTTTGAAACATTTGCATACGTGATACGAAAGACCAAATATCTACATAATTTTTTTCATCCTCATTTCATTTACAATTAACGTAAAACGCAATTTCAATACGCATTAATTTCAACCAAAAGACAAAAGGCCATTATTCGAAGACAATCGAGGTTGGTATCCCTTGTGAGTGATAAGAGACCTATTCTAATTGGTTATTTTAATTTATGAACGACCACCAACGGCGAAAACGTTGACCACGCCTTTTGTCGACGATCTGCTCACGTGATCAGTACGAACGTGACGTTATAGACGACCGCGCCTCACGCGTCTGCTACGTAATCCTTTCCTCTTGCGTGATCGAGTTCCCAGAGCCTTACAGCAATCGATATGACAACATGATTATTGGATTAATGATGTATCGGCTTTCTGTTAATGTACAAACAGGGAACTAGAACAATGAGTGGGAAACATGGTGATTCCTTGGTTTAGTTGCTTTGCATTTCCTGTGCTGCATGTAGAACAAGTAGTGTTCTTGTCCCTGGATTGACTGAATGATGGTAAAAGAGTGGAAGTTTTTATGTTGTTATGCAACAGATGGTAATAATGTAGTCGTGGTTGAAAAATAGCTTTTAGGCACGCTAGAATGTTGGATTATTGAACTGCGTCAGTAGCATTCATAAAGCAATTGACATGGATAAATTCTTTTTAGGATATTAAATCAGATATGAATATAATTTGATTAGAAATGAAGAATGTAAGCAATACAGAATGCATTTTATTGAATAATATGCATACGTGTAAAGATGAGTGTTAATTTGTACGTCTTGTACAATTTTACAGTTTTATATGAATATTGTTAAAATTTGGCACGTTTATTCTACAATAACAAGAAAGTCCTGATTAAAAATATAAATAAATTAAAAATTAGAAATTTAATTTCAGCGAAATATGCGTAAATGATATCCAGCAAAATTATTTTCACGCTATCTTGAAACAAAATCAAACCAAAACAAAAATTATTTAATGATAACAATCACATTTCAATATATTTTTCTTTAATAGTAATAATTTCGAGTTGAAATTTAACTTTATATTATCTGTTATAATGTTTTAATTGTTTTTAACGATATCAAAATTAAGATTAAAAAAATTGCTTTCTGGCGATACTAACTACGATGTAGGATTTTTGCTTCCGCTTTTATTTCATAGTATATACTTTTAAACATATTATTTTGAAATGTTGATAGATTCTTTCTTTTGTTCTAAAAAATGAGTATACAAAAATTGGATAAAACAGACCATTCATTTTCCAATAAATACAACTAATTTGTATATTTGGCAATTTAGGCATTCAAAACTTTCTGTTGAAAGAATGCCAAATAGTGAATGATCAACCATATTAAGGTGGCGGCGATTCACAAATCTTTTTTTAATGTCAAATTATTCTTAAAAAATTCCTTCCGGTACATTCATTACTAACCATTATTACCCTGATCTCACTTCATGTGATTTTTTTTTCTGGGGTGAAGAGTTTATTTAATAGACATAATTTTCTTGTTCTGAAGACACTGAACTGCGAAGTTGAAGGATATCTACAAAAGTGTCAAAAGGATATCTACATTCAGCATTTACATTTTTATATGAACGATGTTAAAAATGTTTAGACTCATAGAAGATAAACAGACACTGTCTTATCTATTCTCCTATAATAAAATAATTTCAGGATATTAATACATATTGTTACGAATCCGTAATGCTGCTTCCCAGCATAGTTGGTTCCATCATTGGAAAGAATGTTTTACAGTCATCTCTATGGGACAGAGTCTGGGCGTCGTGTCGGGGGTCCCAGAGCTTGGCGACAAACTTGGCGACCATTTGGCGACCAATTTGTCGACTTTGGCGCCAAAATAGATTATACCCGAAACTTCGAGAATTTTCTCGATCCGTCCAGTAGGAACCGAGATACGCCTCGAACGTTCCTGATTGGTTGAGAGGCTTCTAGCTCCGCCTCCTGAGACCTATAAAAGGGGCTGCAGCTGCCAGAGAAGTCAAGTCAGTAATCCGAGCCAGAGTTGGAGAAGTAGAAGACGGAGGAGTCGGAAGCGACTGAGGCAAGCTAGTGCTGAACTGAGCTGTGCGCTACTGTCTGCAGTAGATTCTGGTTGTATGCTGCTGTGTGTGCTGTTGTATGCTACACGTCTCGGGTGAAGATAATCGTCTTCTGTGCTGTATATAGTTGTCGCTTTGTGCTGTCCTGTGTGTCTTCGTGTAAATAAACGTCGTTGTTTTTATTCTACTTCTGCCTACTGGTTGAGCGTTCTCCACACCATATAACTTCCACTATCCAAACGAACCCCGGCAGAAATTTCGTAACAATATTATGGCAGCTCAAATTTAGTCAAATTGTTTGGAACCCCAAATAATTTCTGTAAATGTTATTTTGACTTTCTAGTCGAAGTATAGTGCTGAAGCAGACATTCAGGGATAAAAATGCTGCAATGTCATATTTCATTCATTTATTTCATTTCGTTCTTTTTAATTAAAATAATATTTTCTTCTCATTCTATTATATGCTAAAAAGTAAGAAAAGTCACAGTACCAAAATGGTGATTGAACCCACCATAATTTAACATACAAGAAAAAATCTTATTTCAGGTAAATACCTTAATAAGATAAATATATAAAATTTTTTATGGGCACTATTTATGAACCAAAAGGTATGTGCATAATAAATTTTGTTTCAGTAATTACTAACATTATCTGGCTCTCTATTTTTAAAAATAATTTTTTAAAATAAATGCTTAAAATAATAATAAATGTTTGTTAAAAAGTGATTATTTTTATTATTCTTATTTAATTCAAATACTATGTGCTTACTTAAGTAAGCTATAATATGTAAAGCATTAAAATATTTTAGGATTATTATACGATAATTTATAATATTTTAAACATTATAGTTCATTATTACTTTGAAAGATAATTCATGAGCATCTTCTTTCAAAGTAAAAAAGCATGAAAAAATAATTTTATTTGTGTTATTTGAAAAAAATAAAAATATACTTAACAAGATTGTATTTTACTTTAAAATTTTAGTTATTTTTATATACTTTTAGAAATTGAAATAGAAATTCCATTGGACAAGCATTTCGATACCGACAATAGACAAACACTTTTCGGTATTTACAGCTTCTGGAAGTTTTATTCTCTTAAAATGAAACCTTTTTTTTTCGTTGCTGAAAATTAAACCAAGTTAAAATTTTGATTGGAATGGAATATCCATATCTTTTTTTTTAAGCAGCCCGCAAAAACGCTCACCCAAACGTTATTTGCACACGAAATTTTGAATAGCATAGGGGCTTTTAAGATAGATATTTTTGACGTTTATTATATAATAAACCATTGCTCATATGGCAATTTGTCGTCATTTATAGTGTTTGAATTTTTTTGACTCTAATGTCACTTTTACATGATTTCTTGATTTACTCAGGAACTATTAGATATTTATTACGTTTATCACATTATAAGTCATTGCCCCTATGAGACTTCATTGTCATAAATTGAAACATATTGAATTTTTTAAACTCTAATATTTTCTTCAAGAGATTTTTTTAATTATTCAGAGATTATCAGGTATATATAGTTCTACATTCCCCATATAGTACTTTATCGTCTTAAGCAGTGCTGAATTTTTTTTTTTTTTTTTTTTTTTGACTCTCAGCACTTTTACAATTTTTACCATTCACTTATTTTTCAATTAAATATATTAATGTATGAGAACATTAAATGAATATTGTTTCAATATTATAAATCTAAAACCATATAAATCATTCGTCGTTACAAAAATACATGGGATATTGTATAAAAAGCTATTTTAAAATTCTCCAACGTAGAAGTTCCCTCATATGTATAAACCTACGCTTTCAACCTGTCTAAAATGATCTGCATTCACTTATTTGAATTCCGAAAACTGATTTAGCTAATGAAAGTTTTATCATTATTGTAAAAGCGCTTTTAAATCATTTCGAATTATCTGCTAGAACTCTTGCTCTGGAAGATAATACATTTCAAATTTGGTTCTTTTTTATAGCGTTGTTAAGCGTGATTTTGGAAGCGAATTGTCAGATACTTATACGATTGTCTAGTAATTATATGCCATGAAAGACACTATCCCTTTCATGTCACACATGGCTGATTTTGCACATAATTATACTGAACTAATTACGTGAATTGCTGATAAACTACATGCCCTATTATCTGACTAGAGTTTTACATTCCCCAAACTATACTGAGTTAGTTTCACCATCTGTAATAATGTAAAAGGAGAGATACAGCAGTTCATTCAGATAAAATAAAATAAGTAATACGAATGATTAAAACGATGGAAATAATCTATCGAATTAAATTATCGGTAGATTAATATCGATTTAATTTTTATCGAATTAAATTATTGGTAGATTAATATCGATTTAATTTTTATCGAATTAAATTATCGGTAGATTAATATCGATTTAATTTTTATCGAATTAAATATTATTGAAGAGAATTACCATGAGAAGGCAAGATGAATTTATTCTTAGAAAAATTTCTTCAGAATGTGATTGAAATTATTAATTTAATGGTCAAACATTTTCCCCAATGTTAACACATTTTTATTTACTTTTTTTGTGGTTTGCAACTATAGCTTTTTTTTGTTTCATAATCTGTAACAACACACGTGTGGAACTTTACTCCCCATATTATTGACATGATTTTTTCATAATGATTGTATTACATGAAACGAAATATAGCATTTCCATGTTTCTAACTTATTATTTTTGAGGAATTCTTTTGGGAGGGAGGGGGCTTTTGATTTAATTTATGTATTATTTTTACAGATAATATATTAACTGTTAATGAATAATTTTATACTTATAAAACTATATTCACTATTGTAAAGATCATGGTAAGATGATTGTCATAGAAAAATTAGTATCTTGCATCTTCTATCCACCGATTTACATACCATAGTTTGTCTCTACTGTATTCTTCACACTGTGGTGGTATGTGGATTATTATGATCTGTGCAGGAAGCAACAGGACGAATGTTGTAGGAAACATTTCTTTAATAATTACATTCACACACTAAACACAAACACAAGACATTCACGCGCGCGCTTCACAGTTCAGAATCACATCTCCTTCTCATTACAATCGCAATGCATTATGGGATGACATATGGGATGGCCTAAACAGGCATCGCCATCTAGTATCCAAAAGAGAAGATAAGTGTAATGCAACTGCTACACTTATCTTCTTTGCCTTATAATTTTTCTTCCCTTCACGGTCTTTTATATATGCTTTGTTACTAAGCGCTAAGAATTTGTATTTACACATGAATCTAATCTGACACCTCTCTAATCACTGAGTAGATAATCATAAACTAGGTATTTCTCAATGTGTGGCGACTGCTTAATTGTTACAGAAGAGAGATAAAAGTAGGTACTTCTCATCGATCAAATAGTACCACTGACTTTATGTACTGATATTCTGAAGAGGTGGGACAGAATTTTCCTGCGTTTTTTTTCAGAATATTCCTTTTAATTGGTGGTTTTAAGATTTCAGAAGTCGGGGTATAACACATTTTGTTTCATACAACTTTAGCTCTAGTGAGATATTATGTAGAAAATAAAAAAATAACAAATATAATCCCTCTTTCTTAGAATTATGATATATATATATCTATATATATATATATATATATATATATATATATATAACATGTAAATAAAATTTATCCTGTTCTTCTAAAATTGATATCAATTAATTTCGTTCCAAATCTGTTTAAATACAATGTGTCTTCTGGCGTGATCAATAACAGCATAATTCCAAGTGTATATCGTGAACTATCCGATGTGGCACTCACTTGTTGAAACCACAGGTCTTTTAAATTATGATCGTTGAATGATTCAATAACATATGGACGAAGAAAGCTCACAATAACGATCCTCTTTAGCAGTTACATTAACACCATCCATTTTTCATGCTTGGGGAAACGCATCCTTACAGATAACCTCAATGCGAATAATTCATTTGATGTTCATGTGCACTTCTTGGCTGATCAAAACCCCTAACTATAAGCTAATCTGTGCATAGGATACTGCCGTAAAGCAGAAAAAAATCTAGCAAAAATAACAATGTCAGAAAATAATATGACTTCACAAATATTCTTAAAATGACTATTCTTACTTCCCTATCGAGCCGCAGTGGCCTGGTGGTAATGTTCCGACTTCGGAACCGTTGGGTTTCAAGTTCGAGACACGATTCCATCGAAGAACCGTCATTTAATCTGGTCTGGTACTCGTTAAATCAGTCGGAACCAAGCATCTTCCCACTGGTGTGGCGTGGAAGTTTGGAGAGAGGATGCCAGTTCATGTGTCATCCTTAAACTGGTACAGTTGGTCATCTGAACACAGTTTAAAATTACGAGAATAGGCCAAGTGTTGCGTTAAAACGGAACGTCAATATAACTAAACTTACTTCCCTATCACCACTACTCATTAAATAAGAAAAAAAAAATATGATCATTTCTCACTGGCCATGTCATGTTATTTTTTACAATATTTGAAAATGTCATGATCTATACTGATTATAGCTATTACCCTATCAAAACTACTCACCAAATCAAATTATATCAAGTAATCACAGATTTATGGAATATTACAAATGACATAATACATGCAGACTGCGGAAAACTTTACAACCTTTGAAAAGATGTTGAGGTAATTTTCCATTTACATCAACTTGGAATTAGTGAAAAACAATTTTAATAAAACTAATTTATTATTAATGCATAAAAAATTGAATAACGCACTGGGCTAAAAAGAAAGAAGAAACAAAGATTATGCATCAAAATGCAATTTAACAGAGAAATTTTATTCTTTGAAGCAATCTACGAACTTCGCTTCAAACCCATCCCTTTCAATAAATGAATTTCTTTAGAAAAGAATATATCGTATGTTAAGTATATTAACTATTTTAATTACCTCAATAAATAATTATGGCCCTCAAAGCAATTTACATAATGGCGGTTATCGTTTTTTTTCTGGTAATATAATCTTAACATGTACCCATTTAAAACTTAAGTGATTTTACATTAGTAACTAGAAATTAATGAATTAAACAATAATTATACCTCACAATAATGCCTAATTTATGTGTGGGTAGCTCCAGGAAAGTGGAGAACCGGAATTAATTAGCTAGGTATTCAATTGAGAAATTTACTAATAACTTCGACGAAACATCGGAATTAGCTAATTAATGATTAGGTGAGAGCAATGATTTTGCTATTTTATTTCAAGTATCGATGATGGGAAATTCGCTATTTGGAAAATTAAATCATTTCTTCGGAGTGTATTGAATTTCTTCAGAAACACTTTTTGAATGAAACCTGTTTCCTGGCTGACTTCTATATTGTATTTTAGTTTTAAAAGGATCATAATGCATCTACATTAAAATGCTCTTTCATATAACACTTAAATAAGGCTTGTATATCAAAATATGCTATCGGAAAATTTATTTCAGAGAATAAATAATATTTTTTATTGCATTTGAATAATTACTTCAATTTTAGAAATCTTTCATTGAATATTTGAACGGAATCTATAGACTTATTTTTGATTATCACTTTTTTTCTCTAACTTTCATTATTTTTACAAATTTAAAGAAATCTTGAAAAATTTTCCGATTTTAACAGAATTCCATGTTTTTTTTAACTGTAGGTTAGTGGTAATAAATTTTCCATTTTCTTACTTATACAGCAGCAGTTGTTTTTTAAACAGGCAGTGAAATGATGCATACATAATTATAAATAATATATACGTGCCCTCAAACTTCATTCTTTCACGCTAATTCTTTACAATACTATTCAATCCATTTAAAAGAACAGGAAATTACTTTACAGCTGAATGATAATTACTACATAAATATAATTTCTACACTTTTTTGGAAGCCATAGTTATCGAAGGCTAAATTGATAATGTTCGAACAAATTTTAACCAAATATAAACCATATATTATATGCCTTGAAGCTCAATAAGAGTATGAGTAGTCAGCAAATGAAACCTCTTATGTATTGTGACCACTAATTGTTTAGGGATATAGAATACTTGAGACCAAGTAAATATGATTAATTTTGAAGATCTTTATCTAAATATTTAGAAATCCGGCTTAATGATATTCGTAACAATATTAAAGTCAATTCGTGATATTTATTTTTGTGTTTTGTTTTTGATATTCACTTATCTGAGAATAAAATAATGAACATATTTTCATTGTGCAGCGTAAAAGTAATTCGAGAAAAACATTTAGCATGCGACTATGGTTCCACAAGAATCAGTAACATTTATAAACACACCTCTGCTAAAAATAAAGATGAATATATGCTTGTTGGCGCTCATCAGGCTAAATCGTCTGAACTATTTCTACCAAGTTTGGAGCATATATAATTTGGACAGTGGGTCTATTCATCTGGGAGAGATTTTTTGAAATATTAATTAATTAAAAAACATGCTGGATTTTGAAATTTTCTCATGATAATTTCCGACAATATTCCCTACAAAAATGATTTATACACCCTTTTAAATTCCAAAAAATTATATTTCTAATAATATTAATTTAGTTGTTTTAAAATTATTTATCCTAGATTCAATTAACTTTTAAATATATTTTTAAGTATACTTTACAATAATATTTTTATTGTTGTTTATGAAGCCGGAATCGTTTCCATTGTTTTAACAAATATCTGATCCCATGATTTTCTTTCATTATTGAAAGCTGCTATAGAATTCTGTTTAATATCTATTTAGTTTACAGGAAGAATAAAAAAGAGAATTTAAAATATTGCTTAATTATATAGAAGATACATGAACTGGATATAATAGCTCTATGATATCATGGAACAGGTATCCATTATATCATATACACATATCCAGTTTAAATACACAATGAACATAACATATTAAAATGAAACGATTTTAATCTGACATTTTGAAGAAATAGAAAGCATGAATTTTTATCTAAATACTTTAACTGGTATTAAATAACAATATCGCTGGCGAACCATCTGGTTAACAATATAACCTTTTATCTATTTTGCCTTTTTGCAAGTCACAACAAAGCAAACGTTCCCGCACTCAGTTTTTTTTGAAATGCAGTACATTATAAAAGTTGCAGTTTTTCATCCAATCTGGATATAAAGTGAATCAATTTATAAATTAATATAATAACTATAAATCTTATTGTATTGACATAATCATTCAAGTTGTTTGAATTTTTGCTATAAAATCCACTAAAACTGAAAAGTTTGATCTGAAGTTCCCCCTTTTTATTTGCGTAAACAATCTGCAAACGATATTATTTACCTTTACAATCTACATATCAAATAATTTTACTGCCAAATATTGATGAACAATTAAATTTATATACTTATAATAAAGCTCAATGTGTGTGTGTGTGTATATGTTGGAGCTCTACAGGCCAGACCATTCAACCTACAGCTACCAAATTTGGCACGTGTATACCTTGGAGGCCGGGAATGTGCACCTGGGGGTTATTTTTTCGAATTTTTAACTAGAATTTTATTTATTTAAAAATTAAGCGAAATTTTGACGTGTTTCTGCTGTAACTGCCGAAGATATTACCGCACAAAAAAGATTTTTACATGAAGTTAAAGATAAATTTTTTATCTTTTAAATGATACTGCTGTTTTAATCTTAAAATTAAATTTCTATTTTTAATGAATTTTTAAATAAATATTTTAACTATGTTTTTCAATAATTTTTTTCGTAAAAAAATAAAAATTAAGATTAAGCACGTTTCGCATTCATGGGAAAAAATATCTTTTTTCAAAGTGTTGCCATCACATTGATTAAAGCTCTAACTGAAAATAAATTAAATCTTTTTGGAAATGAAATCTGCAAAAATATAATTTTCGGCACGTGTCTGTAGGAAATGAAACAAATATGAAATATTATTTTTTCTAAAAAATAAATTCAAGAAAAATTATTTTATGATCTTTTACACTCTTTATACAGGGTGTTTATTTAGTCCCGGACCCATTTTGATATTTAATGACTCATAAAATAATGAAGATGTAAACAAACTTATGGCATTTATTGATGGAATAACTCATATATTTTCCTTTTCAGGTTTGAATATTTTTACTTTTGTAAATATCGTCTGCGCGTGTTTTTAATTTCAGATAATTTCATTTTCCAGTCTAAATATCTGTACTTTTCTAAATATCGTCTGCTTATTAATTGCATTTTTCTCTCTTTTGTTTTTGGAAACTATTGAAATGTTATGTTTACTTTTGATGTGTTTGTTCTATGTAGTACTTTTGTATGTGATGATTTATTCGAGCGGATATTAAGGTGAATGCATACATCAGAAGAGAAAGCACAGATTTTATGGTGGTCATAGAGTTAATTTCCAATCAACTAAATCACTGACTTTTAAGAGTTAATTTCCAATCACTTAAACTGACTGATTTATGAAGATTTGAATATCACTATTCAATAAAAAAAGGATAATTTTAGATTTTCCATCGAACACTTCAAAGAAAATACGCCAATCAGCGCGTAGGGTTTTCAAGATTAATTGGCCTAAGATAATAAAAATGGTGAGTTTTTCTAAATTTTTAACATTTAAAATTTCATAGATAAGTCTTAGTTGATCGAGGAATATAGAAAAATTCATTCATTTATTTAAAATTTGGTGTGTCCAGAATATTTATCAGAATATGATACCTTACTGCATTAAATTTAGACTTCATAATTTTTGAAATATATTTATAGGCAGGAACAAAATATTATTATTGATTTCATTTCAATCCTGTTGAAATCAAAACTAAAAACTGAATTTTATACTGAATCTCAAAAATTTTTGTTTCAGATATTACATAAATTATGAAAAATATTTTGTAGTTAATATAAGACTTAAATACCGAGCGATTCTGTTTGCAATACTCACATTCAATAATAATATTAATTAACAAATAACAATAATGATGATAAATAAAATGAAGCGCTTGGTTTTATTGAAAAATATCTTAATATTAATTGCAATTTCGCCATTTACATTTTAAATTAAAGTTGAAGTTTTACCTGAAATGGCAACAAATTAGCAAAATATATATAGTAAATTGAACAAAACGATCTAAACAGTATAAGTTTGGTATGACTATCAAAATTTGAAGATTAAAAATATTTTGTTTGAAAATCTACTAAGAGACTAGTTACTTAAAATATTTAATTGAAAATTGTAGGGAGCGGTAATACTGGCGAACCGGCTGGTCGCTAAAGGCGGCTAGTATTAAATAAATGTTTACAGATATTCAGTAATATCTTACGGTTGACTGCAAACTTCAAAAATACCCTTCTAGTATATTTGTACTTTAAATGCATTTAAAATTAACAATGATGCGCTGAATATTTTTCTTAAATTATTCATTTATTCTTATATTCTCAGAAATGGTAAATACATAAATTTACTAAAAATAAAAAAGGAACGAAATTTAAAGAAAAAAGATATAGTTTACTTTTTATGATAAAATAATTGCAATTAGCGAATTTTTTTAATGTTTGTTCAAATATGCTTTCGTTGACCCTAGTGAGTATTCAATTTATTTATTATTCATAACTACTGCTTTATAAGTAGAAAGGAGAAATTTCAATTATTTTAAAAAACATTTAAAAAAAACTTTGCTTATTTGGAAAGAAACCTGTTTGCCGAACATTTTTTATGTTTATTCAAAATTTCAAGAATTTCATGAATCAAAATTTCCTTGGAAAAATAATAGTTTTATTCAGTGTTTTTTACTTGAAGTATGAATATTTAAGGTAAAAAGCAATTCTTAGTTGTCTCGTGAGATAAAAAATCGCACATTATGATAAAAAAATCCATTTTCTATTTAAACATTTTTTATGCTTTTTAGGCTTGAAGAGTTTAATTCAGAATTTTGTCCACATATAATATGTTCAGGATTTGAATTTGGATGATATTGACTATTTCTGATGTGATTTGTGTCGGGTTAGTATCAATTTTGACGTTGCACGACTTTTTTTGTAGATAAAATTAAGGATATGAAATTTCCCAATTGAAAAGGATGGCGACAAAACGTTATTCTCCATCGTTTCTAGCGAAATTGAGTTTCTGGAAGCATTGAATCTGGAATGGCCAAGTAGAACACTTCCATTAAGGCCATTTTTGTATGGAGAAAACAACAAATGGATTTCGGGGCTGTGTATAATAGTTTATCGTTGATAGAATGTCAAGGATGAAGCGTCTGCGAATTCTTTAAAAAAATGGCAGTGAAGAAGCTTTGCTCATACAATTAATATTCAGATTAAATATGTTATTTTATTTAAAAGTAGATTGCGTGGATTAAAAAATTTTTTAAAGAATATTGTTACTGAGAATTCTGAAGAAACATTAACACAAATCCAACAAATTCGTTAACGAATAAAGATACTTTTTCCACATCAAAGCATGAACGCTCAAATAGAGAAATATAGCCCCCAATGTATTTAAAAACCAATAGCACACACGACAACATTAGACAGATATAACAGCAAAAAAAAATTCATAAAGAATCAACACTCCAAAGAGAGAATCAATTCAATTACTTCCCTCTTCTGTGTGCTTCTGCTTTTATAGCTCCCTTGACAAGGCATCGAATGTTCAAGAAGAAACTACGAATCTCGAGTCTAATAGAGATATCACTAAGATTCTCGTATATTAAAGAATTCATGCCAAATCGGTAATGGCACGTTATTGCTTCGGCATCAATTCAGCATCTATTAAAACTATTTAACAAACTTTGGTTCTTATTATCATGCTACTACACAAGAAATCAGTATTTCATATTTGTAATTATATTTTTATAATTACTGTGCTGCAAATAACTTTTATTGCATCATATATATGTATGTAGTTGTATTTTTATAATAATCAATTCATTTGGCTTTCTGAATTGAAAGTTTTTATCATTTTAAAATTAAAGGTGTCAAAAATTCCAAGAAATCAGCATATTTTCCTTTCTCGGCTCCAAACTAGATAACTGAGCCTTAATTCAGCTGTACACCTTTTGAGCATATGTGTGTAATTCTTATTGAATATATCTTAAACTTCTGTAAGTCAAATTAAAATAAGATCACAATTTGAAGAGTTGAAACAAGTGCTACATGTAATCACTGCTCAAACATTTTAGACTTTCATCAGTAACTCTGTTTTTGTTTTAAGAAAATGGTTTTAAAATCAATAAAGGAAATCAAATCACTTTAATCGATTCTTACAGTTAACACATGTTTCTACAAAGCATGATCTTTTACAGAAATATTATAGAGCCTCTTTCAAGGGACAGGGATATAGTATTGTTTATATTAAATTTGTAAAAATAATGAAAATTAATGCATAATGGAAATGATAATCAAAAACAAGCTTATGGATTGAGTTCAAATATTCAATGAAAGGCTTTTAAAAGTGATTTATTTAAATGCAATAATAAAAAAAATCCTGTTCTGCTGACTTAAATTCTCAGACAGCATTTTTTGATATGGAAATCTTATTTAAGTACTGTATAAAAGAACATTTTATTGTAGTAGCCTTATGATCCTTTTAAAACTATAACAGAAAAAAAAGTCAGCCAAAAAACTGGTTTCATTCAAAAAGTATTTCTAAAGAAATTCAATACATTCTGAAGAAATGATTTAATTTTACAAATAGCGAATTTCTCATCATCGATACTTGAAATAAAATAGCAAAATAATTATTCTCACTTAATCATTAATTAGCTAATTCCGATGTTTCCTCGCAGTTATTATCAAATTTCTCAATCGATGTTTCTTAATCGATTTCTCAATTATTGTTTAATTCATTAATTTCTAGTTGCTAATGTAAAATCACTTAAGTTTTAATTGGGTACATGTTAAGATTATATTACCAGAAAAAAACGATAATTATCATCATGTAAAATGTTTTGAGGGCCATAATTATTTATTGAGGTAATTAAAATAGTTAATATACTTAACATACGATATATTCTTTTCTAAAGAAATTCATTTACTGAAAAAGATATGCTTGATGCGAAGTTCGTTGATTGCTCCGAAGAATAAAATTTCTTTGCTAAATTGTATTTTGATATATAAACTTGGTTTTTTCTTTCTTTTTAGCGTATTTCGTTATGCAATATTTCATACATTGATAATATATAAGTTTTATAAAAATTGTTCTTCTCTGATTCCTAATTGATTTAAATCAAAAATTACCTCGATCTTTTTGAAAATATAAAATTTTCTTTAATCTATCTGTATTTAGTGTTTCATATACATGTGGTTAACTTATATACTTTTATCCGGTGAGTGGTTTTAATAGAGTAATAACAATAATCAGTATAGATCATGTCATTTCCAGATATAGTTAAAAATGACATTATATAGCCAGTGATCTTATGGCTAAGGACATATGATCATATTTATTCTGATTTAATGAGTAGTGATTATAGGGAAGTAAGCATAGTAATTTTAGAGGCGTGAAATCATGCTATGTTCTGACGTTATTTTGGGGATTTTGTTTGAGCATGAAGCGCATTTTTTTTTAAAAAAAACATTTATATGATGTCTGTGACTTGAATTTCTTATTACCTTCAATAATTTTGTTCTTTGCTCTTTTTCATGTACTTAAAAAACAAAAAAAAACATGAATTGCGTGCATGATGCTTTTGAAAAAATTCTGAAATTTAATTCTATCGCACAAATTTAAGAAATAAAATTAGAATTTGGTAATTTACATTAATATTGGAATTTATTTGATGCAATTAAAACTGATTTTGGAAAAGAAATCTATTTACAAAGCAAGAAAACGATAATCAAATGCATTAGATTTTACTTTTTCAACAAATAACGTTTCATGGAAGAATCAACTAGTTGAAAGTAATAATCACTACTAGAATAACACAAAAGTTAATTTATAAAATTAATCGAAAAATTAAATGCTTATTTTTCCATTGAAAATCACACTAATTGCAAGACATCGGGATACTGAAATTCATACTTCTTTAGGTATTACTTATTTACGTTTTTGCATAACAATTATTTTTTACATAATTGCATTGATTCCACTTTCATATATCGGTGGGTGGCATGTAATAATGCAGAAAATAAAGCGGTAAATAAAAAAAATATTTTAAGTAAGTTAATTCAAGACTTGAAGATAACTTTTAGTAATACTTATGAATAAAAATGAAACAAATTTCATATTACTTTAAAAATCCAAATTACTCAAAAGATTTACTTCAAATTTTACTCACAAATTTATAAAACACAACAAAGATTTGTGACTATTTGTATTATAAGAAATGTTTAGTGACAAACACGTAGCTATTTTTTTATGAATTAAATATATTTTCTGTTGCTCTTGCATAAGAATGTTGTATAATTATATTACCCATGTACGATTATGCAGGGTTAATTATAATTCATAATAATGTATATTGTGCAATATTATAGAACTTTGCCACAAATAAATTGTGGAGGAATATATGACATTTTCAACCTTTTTAGTGATGATTACCGAATTATTAGAAAAAATCTTATTATCTTATCTTATTAGAAAAAATTATATTTATGTTATTTGCACCGTGATATTAATTTTGTTTTTGTGTAATTTTTCGGAATTTTGATATGCATGGTTATAATTATTTTTAAAATTTTAATTAAAATTCTCATTACATGAAAATTTAGCAAGATTTTGACACCTCGATAATTTCCTAAAATATTATAGAAGAATTATTTAATTTTGCAATGATTAGTATGTATAATTATGTGTATTTTTATGCATAATATATGTGTTGCCTGCATATGTAGATAATTGTTGTTTTATTGAAAAAGTGAATTACATAGATGCTACCAAGATTTGTTTAATTAGTAAAAATAAAAATACAAAAGTATGGAAATATGGACACTTGTGTATTGTGATTTATGGCAATTTACAAGCCCGCTGATAGTTAGTTATCTATCAGCTATTTAAGCCGAGTGAGCGTCTCTTGTTCTTTTAGTAGAGCCAACTAGGGCCAAGAGTACGACTTAGCTACTTCCTGCGTCACATTCTCTTACACAGCCCCTTTTTACAGGGGGGCATATTCACACACCTCACAGATAGAATACAGAAGAAAAACAACCATGTCTAGATCAAGGGGAAGACACGCTACCCTTATGCCAGGACGCCGACATATAGACACTTAAATAAGATTAAAAAAAACTTTATTTATATTAAAAGAAATCTCCTTGACTTTAAATATTTTTGAGTATTTGTGCATTTTAAAACTTGATTGAATGCTTTATTATGTAAGTATCGAGATTTAAATCCCGTTTTGTCTGTCATTTTATTCCATGATGTAAGCGCATATATAAGTTGCCAATAACAAATTTCAAATAAATTTTTCATCATTCTTCAAAAAAAAAAATCTAATTAAAAAAATAAGTTTTTAAATTTCAGTTCTTTTCAGCCTCGCAATTTTCTCATAAACTATGATATATTTTGATATAGCATGTTTTTTTCCCTTTTAAGGAAAAATAAAGTTGCAGACGACAAAATGTTTTGTGCTCTACAATAATTTTTTTATATAAAAAAATCTTTAACAATAAAAATAAAGTTGCAGTCTAAAAGAGGAATTTGTGTATTATGTTATATAATAACCTTTTCTAAAACAGAAGATTTTATATTAAAATTTTATATATATTAAAAAGCGATTGTTCACAGATGTCTTAGGAATCAGGCAAAAGCTAATATTAAATAAATTTTTCTTATTCACGTGTGACTTTTAGACCAGGTGGTTTCAACAACAAATTTAAAATAAAGTAATTTTTTCTTTTCTATATTTTTTTTATCTTGTAAGTACTTAAACTTATGGTATCAGCCTAGATTTCGATGGGATATTTCAAGAAAAAATAATAATTTAATGTTTAGATGAGATTTTATGTTTTTTTATTTATTAATATAAGGATAAAATGAGGAATAAAAGCGAAATTAGTTAAAAATACATACGTAGCCTATGAAAAAAAAGGCATATTTTGATTTAACCTTTTGCATTTATTTACAATAATTAGGATTGTTCTAGAGAAAACAAATTGTTACAGTTTTTCATTTTTCTTTGTGACATTACACGTGTAACATATCTTAGAGTATAACTAAGTATTACCTAAGAATTATATTCAAAAATAAAAGTTTTGTGCGTAATATATGAAATTATCTATGAAATTTTGGAATTTTATTCCAACAATATTCATATTAAACAATCATAAATCTACTTCTAGAGAATTCGATATCAAATCCATAATTCATAACATTTTGCATAACATAACGAGCACTAATTATAAATTTCATTAGTATATCTTAATTATTTTTTTTGAGATATGACGATACTCGTGAGGTAAAATTATGGAGAAAAAAAAAACTCGTTCTTCAGAACATGCATTTAAAGTTTCTAAATGCTCATAAATAATCATCACTTACATGACAATAGTTTGCTAAAACTTAGCTTCTAAAATTGATATATAGACAAAATAAAGATATCATTGGAAACAGAAATGTACGTTTTTTTTATGAAACTCCAAAAATAAATAAATAAAAATGCAAACTTCCTTCCAAATTCATGTTTTAAATCTAGTCAGATACCTAAAAATATGAAAGTTTTATATATTGTTTAAAAGATTTAATGACAGTTACTAATTCGTTAGTAAAAGACATGAAGATAATTCCATCCCGTCAATACTGTATAGACCTAGTATAAAATATTAGCTTTACGTTTAAAAATACGCTAGGGTCATATAAATTTTAAAAGTTATCGAGTAAGGTGTGTGTCTAAACTAATATGGGAATCAAGATTAGGAACATAAATATTATTCTACATCATTAGCTCTCCTAAAGATTAATTTATTTAAAATTTTAATTAGATAAAATCTTTTTATTTCAGACATTTAGCCGAGGAGAGGTAACTGAGATCACTAGCATCTCGGAAGGAACATATGAGATTTTAAAGTATATAGAATTATTTTTATTTTTTAAAATTAATTTCTACTTTTACTTAATATCCGAGATTTACTGCATGATTTTGATACCTTAATTCAGTAAGTACAAAATACTAAATTACTATCTATACGTTAGAGAAATTTAATAAGTGTTCATTCTACACAGCCATGCTAGGCATAGGCTGAACTATGAATTATTTAACAATGAACTTAACCAGTAGTATATGAAGATATTCTCCCATTTCATTTGGAGAATTTCAGATTTATATATAATGGAGCGAACTTTAAATCATGCCGAATTTAACAACCATTCAAATACAGCAGAAAACCCACTTTAATCTGTCGACGCACATTTCGCTCTGGGACTGCAGCGATCCATGGTTGACCGATATCAAACAATGACACCAAGTTGCATCCTCTGCTAGATTTATTTCATCAGGGAGTTGAAACTTCCAATGTGCATAAACGCGATATCAAATGAAGGATTTCACAGAGTCGTGAATTTAACAAGTACTGTCAAATTTACACGACCATCCCTTTCGAGCGCTGATCAAAACAACGCGTGATGTCCGAAAGATCCATTCTTGACATCCCCATTAACAGAACCAAATTATTAAGCTACTTAAGCGCTATCCTTTCCAGTAGAGACCCCCCCAACCCCCTGTCTTTTATCCAAACATTAAAAGCAGGAGTGTGGGTGTGTGTGTGGATCAAAACGTCGAAAGTGTACTCGATCTCTGCAAGCCTCCCCTTTCCTAATTAAATTCATTACGAGGAGGAGGCTAGGAAAATGCTTTCAAAATATCAATTTACTCACAATGCTTGCTTGCCGTCTATCAACGCAGCCTCATATTATCCTCCTGAGGAAGGCAGTATGGAGGTTGCTGTAATTACATTTCGGTTTACATTCCATATCACGGTACAATTATATATTCGGATACACAGAAGCACCTTTTAAAAGGCAGACCCCTTTACTCTGAATGATCCAAATTCGAAAGGGTGGGAAGGTCACTGGATACAGTCAACGTGCCCAAGCATGCCACAGTAACAGCTAGTGGCGCTTCCAGCCTACATTAATTCCATCTCCGGATATTATTGCTTGGCGATTTTGTAGAAAGTATCATTTGCGAAAGGCGGAATTTCTAATGCCAGATAAGTTATGTATTTGGCGGGGAAGTCTTTTCCCGCAGATGAATATTTAGAAGTGGTTGGGAAGAGTTATAATTGGCGATTTAGGATTTAACTTGGCATGCATAAAGGAGATGGTATCGATATCGCTCCGAATTTGACGCCTGCCGCTTTAATATCCCAAGGCATTACTGTTTTACTCTGAAAGGAAAATGCATAGGATGTTTGCGATAAAATCGGGTGGGTATAGTAATTCAGTCTATCCCTTGGAATATGTCACCTAATAATGATTTAATAAGAATCGGATTATAAGAGATGTCGGTTTGCTCTTGACAAATGTGGGAATTAGTATCGAGTCATAGTTCAAGAAATTAAAATTTAATGATAATGAATGTAGTTTGAATAGAATGCGTTCTAGAATTGATATTACTTTTTTCAATAGATTTGTGGCTGTTTTACTGATTGAAATTCAGTGTATGGATGAATTATTAGTAAAATGTAGCAATTTCATAACAATTAAATGTATTTAAATTTTAAATGAAGTTGTTGGAGTCAGCGGGAATTTAATAATACAAATTTATTGAAATATTCATGAGATTTCTCTTAAAATATTACCTGAGCTCATTGCCCTTGTAAAAAAAATTCTATTCAGAAATAATGGAAGCTAAGCATCATATTATAAAGTTAATTTATCAATAAATGCTTTAAAAATTATGTTCAAATATGTAACTACCATATTTGAAGAAACCACATTCTGAAATTAGATAATCTCTCTTTAGTTTCCAGTTATTTTGTTGCGTTTTAAATAGTCAATCTTAATAACGAACCACGCATTTGAATGCTGGTTTTGTTTTCGGAAATCCATTAATAAGATAGTCAAATATAGACTAGACAGAATATAAACTAACCATTCTACTAATACTAATACTTCCAATACAGTTTAAGTTTAAATCTATCTCCCGTAATAAATCAATCTTGCAATCCTGAGTTTTACCAAGGGTGTCAAGGTCGTTAGCACGAATACTCTGCATTTCATACATTATTCTCAATAATAGTTGATTATCACAAGGTTTTTCCTTTCTTTTTTTTAAAGCAAGGTTTTAAAAAAGCAGTCTAATTCTGGTATCGAGTAAAACTTTTCTACAGTAAGGGGAATTAAATTTTTCATTTTTAGTGAATATTGTCTTCATATAACATAATTTACCATAAAAAAATTGGAAATTTTGTTGATCAAAAGAATTTTGTAGATTTCAAATCTATTATTTGTTTTTGTGGGATCAATACAAGAGGAGTTCCTCCATTTTACCATTACCGTTTTCTGACTAATGTAAATTTTTGGACAGAAGCTTTTCTGCAAGTTTTCGGTTAATAAAAGTTGGATTCTTTTCTACTTAAATCTTTTCTAATTGAAATTTTGTTAATTAATCAAGATCTTAGATGCCGGCCTTATTTATGGGTTTGATTTCAATTGTTATGTGCCCTTTTTTCAAGAATTTCTACCAGGTTTGGGTGATCCGATTATTATTAATTATCTGCTCTTTAAATGTAAAATTTTTTAATAGTTACAGAGGCTTTAGTCTTATTTAAAAAATATCATAAATTAGATAAAATCTTTATATTTTTAAATGAATTTACCAAACCCCCCACAAAAACCCACTGATCAAATGTAGAGAGGTGTCCGATTAAACGGTCCAATACACTCAATAACAAAGATCAGCGCTTTATTTTACAAGAAGACACGAACATACATATAAAAAAAGCAGTCGTTGCGTTCACAAGAGTAGCATTCACAGTAAATATCAGCACATTTGCTGTAAACAACAGTAATAGCACAAAGTGCTTATAGAGAATTCAGTTACTGTCTCTGATCTCAGCAATCTACTGACTATAGGAGTCATTATCAACTTGTTTAACATAGACTAACTGCACTGAACACGGTATTCAATGTTGCTTTAACACTCGATTACAAAAATCAGCATACAACTCAATAGTGTTCTGTACCCGATTGACAATTAGCTTGAGCTCAACTTAACTGACTCCAGCTCGGTCATTCGCTTTTTATAGTTTCCTTTACAGGGTAAAAAAGTTTCCAGAAATATCTTTATAACTCACACTCTAATAGACTTATTTCTGGACTTTTTGCTTTCTCACCGAAATAGCCAAATTCATCGCCTTGTCACCAAATATTGGCCAAAATCGATATCAATGATCCGGTATTCATTCAATATCCATCAACGCTATCTGTGAAATTGCCTTCTTTACAATGGAACTAATTGTGCTGAGATGTATCTTTAGAATTTCGAAATATGTATATTCAGTCTATTGTAAAATGTATGTCAGAATGAATATACTAGATTAAGGCGAAGGATGGAGTTGTGTGGCGTATATAAGTAGCAATGATAGGTATTTAAAAAAAATTAATTGCTGTTTGCTACGGTAGACAAGTAGATCAGAAACATAATGATATTTGAAATTAATGAAAAAATTAAAACAAAAATACTCGATTAAAAAGTAATTAGCTTATAAAAATACAATTATTGAGTGATGCGGACTTTAATGGTCCTGGAAAGAAATAAGTCTTATATTGTAAAAATGTATTATCAAAATTTGAGAAAAAGGAACATATTTCGCAGTTGTAATGAGTAAGTTGTTTTTAGCACTTTGTGAGTAAATAACAATTGATATTGAGTTGGTTGATTTGGATGATTCGGAAGTCCCGTTAACCATTTCAGGAGCGGTGGTCGCAAAAGAGGACACCAATTTTAAAAAGTTTTGTAAAAAAAAAACTGTTGGTTTTAAAACTTAAAAAATTGTTGGAAAAGTGTTCCTTTTTAATCAATAGATGACAGCCGGACCAATTTTATATTACTTTTTTTTTGGTATTTATTTTATGTTAAAAATGCCTCGAATTTTCACCTGAAATGTGGGGATTGTTTTTGAAATTTTATCAAATTCAGCCACCCATTTTCTTACAATATCCATGAGATTTTATAACCTAATTCTTTTGAAGCTTCTAATTAATTTAAGAACGAACCAAACGAGTTTATTTCTGGGGGTGGTCTCCTTTGGGGACACCGCCCGTCTATGACATCTGTTTCTTCATTCGCTTATATTCTTTTTTTTCGCCTCTAGTATTTAGGGGAAAGTTATGACGATATTTTTCAGAGAAGAGTACGATGCAGATTTTGTGTTTGAGGGGGGAGGATGAAGTGGGGTGGGGGTGGGTAGTTTATTTATTGCCTTCGGAGAAAAGACCACCCATATTTGAAACCAGAAAACATTTCACGTTTCAGATTTGCCTTTCGTTCCAAACGGCTTCTTTTTTTTTTAACGCTCATGTGCTGCTTAAATTTTCGCTATTTTTTTCCCTGTAAATTTCTAAGTCTATATAGCCTTACCTTTTTATTTAAATTTTTTTGTAGTTATTATTATTGTATTCTGCATTTGAAAATTGTGAAAAACAAAATGCCGAAAAGATATCGAAGATGCGCTTTGTGCACTTCCAAAAATTTTGCATAAAATCCGAACAACGTGCAAAGAATGCAATGTGCCATTGCGTGTTAGACAAAAAGACGCTTTTACATATTTTGAATGATTTCAAATAATGAGTTATTGTTAATGTTTTTTGATTTCTATTTGATATTTATCAATTAAAATTTAATTGTGAATATATATTTTTAGCAATTTAGTTAGATAGTTCTTATTGTTAATTTATATTTTGTATTAAATTGCAAAGATTTCTATTTTTTATTATTTATATATATAAGATATAATTTAGAAATTTCATACTAAATATGTCATAAATCGTAATTTTAATATTTAAAATGTTTCAAATTACCTGAAACGTAAATAAAAATGTTTATTAATCTAAAATATTCATAATTCCTGCTACTATCATAATTTGCGCAATTATTTCAAAATTTTTTCTTGCACAGAGATTGTGTTAGACGTGCGGTGTCCTCCAACGAGGACACTACTCCATGTGGAAAGAGGGATCTTAAAAAAAGAAAATTCTTGCAAAATCTATGTCTACACAGCCTGTTATTCACATAAATTGGGGTTTTACAACATATTTCAAAAATTTTAATGATCCGGCCCTGAAAGGGTTAAATAATTTCTTGCCGATTTTGTGATATGTCTTACGTCAGAGTGCAAATCGATTTTCTGAAAAACCTGAGCGTATTTGTTATAAAGTGAGAAATACTTGAATATATTGGAGAATTACTTGCAATATATTGGAATTAATCTTAGCTGCCATCTAAATGGCAGATATGAATTTGAATTTGTGGATATCGAATCAATGATCCTGACTTTGGTGACGAATCAGGCAGTAAATTGTGATTCTAGAAACAACAAAAATCTTGGCGATAACTCTATGTTCATTCGAGTTATAACAATCTTTGTAGAGCATTTATTATTGGTCACTAAAACTATAAAAGGTAAAAAGTCAGCAGTAGAGTTTACTTTAAGTGAGCAGTCATTTGAGAAAAGCAGACGATTTGAAAGGAGTGAGTAACTGTGAGAGGTTGTTGTTGTCGTGTAGCAAGTGCAATAAAAAATAAGAGGGGGGGAGAGAGAGGGGGACAAATTGCTCTTCCATGGGGATTGCCATTGCCTTTAAGAGGTTGGACTTCTACCTGTTGGTCCGCGGGAGGTATTTTATTTCCCTCCTACCACCCAATGGAAGAACCAAAGGAGGCATTCCTCGATCCTCCACCTGGGGATTTCAAATTCTCCTGAGGGATTGTGAGAAGTCTCTCGTGCAAGTGTTCTCTGAGCACTTTGTACTGTTACAGTTAATTATTAACTAAATACTGCTTGTAATTATTTATTGTACTGCTAATTACTGTTCTGCTTCGACTATGCTTTGTTTTCTGTCTGTATTGTTTCTGTTTTCGTATAGAATAAGGCGGCAAAATTTTTATTGCTCCTGTTAGTCTGACTCAACGTAACCCACTCCACTAATTCCAGTTTCTGAATTAAATTTTTCATGACAATATATTATAACTGGACCTAAGTGTTGATTGACAGTTTCATGTGTAATATCGATTATTATTGCAAGTTACAATTTAAGAATATCTATCTTGACTGCATTATTCATTATAATTATATAAAAATATTTTTTGGTGTGAATTTATAAATGAGGTATTTTCAAGATCTTAATCCTATTTATGATATAGTCACTTAAATTACCTGAGCAGTCACATTTGAATAGGCCTAAATTGCAACTCCCCAAAAAAATCTCTTTGTGCTTGAATTCCCTTTTATTTTTGTTAGGAAACAAAACGATACATCAATCCTTACAAAATTACAACCAAGCTATACAGAAAAAGGAAGATTAATCTTTTTTGAAAGTTGATACTTCTATTATAAACAGAGCACATCCAGAAACAGAATTAAACTTCTTGAAGACTAAGAAAATATTCAAATATATCTTAATATTTCTTTATCTACATATATTGCATCAAAACATTGCATGTTTTGACAACTTAACGCTCTCCAATCATTTTTCACGCCTTTATTAGACATTAACGAGAGCTAAAACCATTGTTATGCTATTATTAAAGGTTCCATTGAGGGTGCTATTGTTATACGATAGAAGAGTTATGAAACTATGATAAATAGTCCCTTGATGATAATTTGGTGGCAAACTTATCACCATTGCAGCCGCATTACGCAATAGATAATCGAAAGTGATAGCAAATTGCCTTACACAAAATCCTTTGCTGTGCCCAGCGTAAAAACACACAGAAAAATATCACACACATCTTTAACTGAAATAAAATGTTTAAAGAAAATGTATACAGAAAGAAAATAATCTATTATTTAAATATTTATAGCTTTCAGATAAAAATCATAAATATTCATTTATTCAAAAACGTACATCCTAAAGGCATGTTCAGATACAATTATTCTATTTTATTATCCAGTTGTATTTTGTTGAACATTAAGCTTCGAATTCCTTAGAGATTTAAAAAATAAAAGGCAATGTTGAGAGAAAAATTGTTATTTTAAAGTTTTGAGATGTTTAATGGATCGTAAAGTTTAAAGTCTACATTCGACTCATAGACACATAAGACACATTTAAATGTCATGTAAAGCATAATATATGGATTAATGCTTTAGTATTTGTAATTATCACTATCTCATATGAATATGTGTTTTAAAAGTCAAGTATTATTGAGATAAAAAAATTATAGGAATCTCTATCATGGAAGAAAAGATTCAATTTATTTTTTAATATTTATTGCATTACTTTAAACGTAATGTCATCCGATTGCAATTTACATCTGACAATCATTATTCAATTCTCAGAGTGCGTCTTTACATTATTTTCTTGAAATGCTGTGAAGTCCCATTATTAATTTCCTTTAATGAATTAAAAGACTAAAAGCAGTGACCATTATTGCAACTATTGAAATATGAAAAATCACATGGTGCCATATCTGGAACATATGGAATTTCTTTTTTAATACAAAATATTGTAAGATATTTCCATGATATCGTTCGACATTCTGAATGCCTATAATTTCGTGATGATATTATTCGACTCTTTGGAAAAATATGATAGTGAAGCTATATTTTGTAAATGTTTTTTCAAAGGCTATTGAATAATAATATCATTGCCAGATTTTACATTGTCATGCTGTAAGATTTATGAGTTATCTCTCCACATTTTAGATCGTTTTCGGCAAACTTCATGATGAAAATGGAATAAAACATTCAAATAGTATTTTTTTATTGAGAGTCTTGTCGATTGGCAGAAATTCATAATGCATAGCATTCTGATAATGAAAGAAAAAAAAATTCAACGTTATCTTGATTGTTAGTATACATTTCTACTTTTTTTAAAGATAATTTCTACTATTCAAGTAGAATTATTTCCTCATCTATCAGTTATTTTTGCTATATTTATATATTTTTGAAACATATATTACATTGTAGAAATAAAATGTAAAGCACCTTCGTTACTCAGTTACATTAGTCATCATATAAAATCAACAAAATAAATATTTTTATTTATTTGAAAGCAAATTTATTTTCAAACGATTTTACAAAATTAAATACTGAGCTGCGCCAGATGTTTCTATAAATCGTTTGCAAACGATTTTTGTGATACTTGTAATTTTAAATAAACAATTCCATTATTTTTTTTATCATAATATCATTTTTAATTTTAGCTATCATAAGAATCAATATGTTCTAAGTTTGAATATTTTCTGGGATACTGTAATAATTCTTACTATTAACGTTTGTAAAGGAAAATTTATCCAACATATAGTTATAAAAACTCAATACAATTTTAGGTTAAAATTTAACAGCGTTTCAAATGAAAATCTTTAAATATAAAAAGAAAAATAGTCAAATCATAAAAAATAAGCAATAATGCAGTTTTTTTCGAATTTGACTAATTTTTCAGACAGGTTTGGAAGACAATTCCAGAAAATAAATAATTTGAAATTTATTATTAAATGCTTTGTTATAAACAAACACTCGGCAAAGAAATATTATTAAAGACTAATATTGATTTAATTCTATTGCTAATTTTTTAAAATATTGCCCAGTAGAATGATAATTATTTCTGTTTAGAATAGATTGAAATTATAATGGAATTTTGAAATTATAATGAAGTTTATCGTAAAATTATCTCATAAGCAAATTGGTTTAATGTTGTATATTTGAAAAATATGATCTTTTTACTATAATATTCTAAATTTCTTTATAGTTTTCATTTAAAAAGTAAACATTAAACTGAGTTCAGACACTTTCAAAATAAATGCAAATTTTGAATGGAGTTTCAATTGTTAAAGGTCAATAGTTCATCGAAAAATCGAATCAATTTATTTGAAAATTGCGTGATTCTTATTTCTGAAAGAATTATAAAAAGGAACTTATTATTAATCTATTATTTGTCTATGATAAATTACTTACGATAATATTTTTAGTTTGAAATGATAACAAACATATTCATTTATTCCTTATTTTGCAATAGGTAAACGGGTAGAATATTTTTAATTATTTGAAAATATATAAGTATTTTTTAACTATCCTTATTAAATTCAATGGATATTTTGTCTGTTTTCTTAACATTTGTTTACTGATTTGACTGATAATGATTAATTTATTAAATTAGTGTGACTTATGAATGAGTAAAAGTCTGCTGGTAAAAGTCTAGATATCTTTTCCATCATTTTTTAAAAATATTTTTAAATTTTCGAGGTTTGTAATATTGTGTTAAAATTATTACTATCCATAATGAGCCTCCCCCTAAGTTTATTGAGTTCGACGCATTCTGTTTTGTAGCGCTGAACCGACCCTATTTTGCCATGTGTACATCTGTTGACTTGCTTCCTTTCGTATCTGTGGAAGTATTCAGGAAATTTTCCATATCTCGATATAATTGCACTAGCATCGGATGAAATATTCTTTTTATAATTTTTGGTACTGGTTCATATGTTATGAGTTCCTTATTCGACATTATCCATCTATCCCGCCCCTGCATAGACATCTACTAACACTGTGAAGAATTGACAAATATGATAAAATTTCAAGCACTATTTTTATGGCTCAATGGTGTTGATCTGCTGTCTATTTAAGGTGTAAGTACACACTAGGAGATTTTTCTTTTAAATTTTAACTTCAAAAATCCAGTCTTTTCACAGTAGGTCATTAATATATGTTTAAACTCATTTCAGTGAGAAAAAAAACATATTTCACCAATTATTAATTAATTAAATAATATTTAATAAGCTAATTAGCGTATTTTTTGAAACATGATATCTTAAATTATAATTTGTACAGAAACACAACTCTAGTTGGAATTAATGTTGTCTGCCTCAATCAAGTTATAAAAATATATATAGTTTTTTTAACAATTTTTTCATCAACGTTGAATAGAAAACGCGAGATTTTTTTCTGTAATTTTAACTTTTAAATAGCTATTACAAATTTATTTCTATAAATATAACTTTGATTGAGGCTTAAAACATCCATTATTTCATACAGATTATTTTGATATATAAATAACTGTATTTGGTTTATTTCCTGTTGAGTTATGATTGTTTCAATGAAGCAACATATTGCAAAAATATTATTCTTCATAAAATGAGTTAAAAAACAAACAAACCGTAACTAGAGTTTTTAATGAAAGCACCTAAAGAAAAATAATTATAACTCGAGAAATATTTCGAATATTGACAACATCTTGGTATCGTTTGAAAGCTAAAGGATCAGAGAATATTATTAAGCAATAAAAAAAATTCGATATTTTGAACGATTTTCGAAGTTTCAAGTGTGTACATACACATTAACTTTCGGTAAGGATATAATAGGTCATTTCTCTACCTTTAAATTTTAATTAACATACTCTATGAGAAACTAGCAAACATTTTAGAACCTTTTTTTTTAAATCAATTATATCACCATTATCTTATAAACCTATCGTGAATTTGGCGCGGAATAATCAAATATGGCTCTTGCACTAAATAAAATCTTCTATATTTCTCATCAATCGTCAAAATGCAAGTGAAATCGACAGAACAATATATTTCAAAGATTCATTCATACGAAATAAAGTGCAGTATTTAAATCATCCCATATTCAGTACCTCAAACAACGAAATTCTATCATTTTTTTCTTTTTGCTGCCAACATCTGTGTGGAGAAGACGACTGTTATGTTAATGCTTGTGCTTACTGACTGCAACTGATTACTTTTAATAAAGTTTAAGAAGCCAGCTCAGATAAGGACAGATTTTAATTAAAATGCTACTTGTTTCGAGAACTGTCACTGCATATTGCAATTAAATTCCAACTGCATATTTGCTTTGAGCTGTTCATTAATTAATGTACTTACCGGATGATAATGAGTTAATTAAATTATTCCTTTACAGTCATTGATTCGAAGGGAGAGAACTCCTTTTGTCTCAATTCTCATTAAAATTATCAGTTTATTGGTTTTCATTTCAATATCTGGATGTTTATTGTTAAGAATATCAGCAGTTTTACTTTCTTTGAAGATGCTATCCTTCCTTATTTTATCGATTTTAAATAATATAATGGACATTCAGAATAAAAGAATAGTTAATCAATAATGAAATTTCATTGTTTTAAATAATTTCTTTTCAACAAATAAAAAGTTATGGAAATAAAATAAAAACTTCTCCATTTTTTTTCTTTTTGCAAATTAACTACTTTTTTATCGCGATTCAATGCCTATCTCTATTAATAGAAAAAAAGAACGCTTATGTTGTTACACTATATGCCAAACTATTTGGAAACTAAATTTTACGCTTATGTACTTTGGAGGATGAAATCTGGTCCTTGAAATATTTTTTTTCAAATTTAATTAGAATGTTAATTTATAAAAAAATAAGTGATGTTTGGGGAAATTGTCTGCAATAACTTCCGAAAATGTTATTATGGAGAAATTACTTTTATATTGTTTTAAAATATAATAATTATAAAAAACTTTTTAACCATTACCATGTTAAAAATACCTTACCATGTTTAACCATTTAACCATGTTAAAAATACCTATAACTCTCTCTTCCTTACTCTCAGACTAACTGCGTAGGGAAGACACTAATTTGTAACAATATATAGAGCGATTTTCAACAAACTTTCAATCTTTTGCCAAAATGATTTATAGAAAGAATGGATCACAAAGAAGAATCACAAATGGTCACAAACACAGTGCGTGGATCACTGTGACAGAAAATGAATAAATGGCATAGTATTTTCTCTCAGAATATTTAGCAAGTTCTATAAGTCAGTATTTACTAACAAGTCAATATTTAAATTCCATAATTGGCAGTAGATATTGACCGAGTAAACGGTATCTTAAAATGCCAATCCAAACGCTGATGCTATATTGTTGTAGTGCATATCATTGTCTTTATGGCCATGAGCGTTTTACAAAGTTCGATGTGTATTATTTTTTTTACTCAACATATTCATTCCTTGAAAATATAGCTTTATCAATGAGAAACTTAACCTTGGAAATTAGTCTCACCTATAGCTTGTAAATTTTTTCTCATATCAAGATATCAAATGATTTTGCATCACGTTTTTGGCTTAGTATGTCTTAGTATTTTATACAAGAGATGTTCAAATGAAAAGGTACGAAACGTCGTAACAACGTAACGGTTAAAATATACATATGGGAGAACGTAGCCAGACATCAAGGGATGCGACTAGAGTCTAAGGTGTAGATCGGTGCATGCGCCTGGCCTCCACATGCGCAGGAGAGAGAAAAGGCTCTTATAAAGAGCACCATCCAATTGACTGCTAATGTTGAATTCTTCTATCTCAGAAGAACCATTAACTCCGATGTGTACTGTGAGACACTCCGCAGACTAACAGGTCCATCAAGAACAAATGACCGGGACTACTCACGGTGTGCGTGGTTCTGCTCCATTATAACACGCGTCCACATGTCTCCAGGGTCACACACTCGAAACTGGTCAAGTTCAAGTGGGAGCAGCTCAACCATCCACCCTACAGCCCTGTACATGTAGCCTTGCGATTTTCATGTGTTTGGTCCCCTGAAAAAACATTTGAAAAGGAAGCGCTTCAACTCGGAAGGCGAAAACTCAAGGAAGCTGGGAAGGACTGGGTCTCGTCACGGCCACAGGAATTCTGGGAACATTCTTCGGCTCGTTAATAAATGTAATCGTTGTGCTCAAATCTATGGTGTATACTTTGAATAAAGTCTTCATTTTTACCCAAATGGTCGTTTCGTACCTTTTTATTTGAACTCCCCTTGTATTGATTGATTTTGTGTTCCTTATATGCTTGCAAATTATTGAAAAATTGCTCTATGTAACCTGCATATCGTATAAAAGGTTTTTCAGAATACCTGGAAAAAATTTTAAGAGCATTTTCTGCATAAAATTTGCAGGAAACTCTCTTAAATTTTTTTGGTTTGGACAGTTTTATATAGGAATGTATGGCTCCAAATGTAAGAAGTAAATATTAAGTGCAGCGCAAATTATTCGAGCATAGCTCTGTTGACAAGAGCTTCTTCATAAAAATGTTTGCAATAATTTCTTAGGATAGTACTCACCAATAATAACATCTACTTATAAATTCGATACAATAATCATGCATTGCTTGACACGCATCTTTCGAGAAACTTCACAGACGATCAGGCTGCTACTGCACGTTTATAAATTCCTAGAATCTTTAGATTGGGGTCAAGAATTCCTTCGGCGCTATCAAGTTTGTGTTACCATAGATAGAAATTTTTTTAAACTATAATTACAATTGTTATTGCAAAGAGATACAAACTGAATAAGGCTGTTTTATATAAACAATTATATTTCCTCCGTAGTTACCCCTCCTGTTTTTGTTAAATCCTAATCATTTCAATACAAAAATTCTTTATTGTATGGATCTCCATTTGTTCTGAAACATATTCAAAAAGAGATAGCCAATTTGCATTTGGAAAATCGTGACACACATTGAATATCTGTATGCCTCAATGTATAAAAAAATTGGAAATAACAAATTTTCTTGATAAAAATCTGATTAAACAAGCATTGAGGATTTTAAATCTTTTATGTACAAATGATGTTTATATGAAAAGGTACGAACAGTCGTAACAAAGTAACGTTAAAATATTTGCTTATGCTGCTATGGAATAACGTCGCGATACATCTAGGGATGCGATTTTAGTCTCCGGCGTAGATGGGAGCATGTGCGGGGGCCCGCATGTGCAGGAGAGAGCAGAGGTTCTGATAAAGAGAGCCGTCCAATTGTCTAATAATGCTGAATTCCTCGCACAGAAGAACCATTAACTCCTATGTGTACTGTGAGACACTCTGAAGACTACGCAAGTCCATCAAGAACAAAAGACCGATGCTACTGAAGAAGGGCGTGGTTCTGCTCCATGATAATGCGCGTCCACACGTCTCCAGTGTCACACACGTTGAACTGATAAAGTTCAAGTGGGAGCAGTACGACCATCCACCTTACAGCCCGTACTTGTCGCCCTGTGATTTTCATGTATCCCCTGGAAAAGCATATGAAAGGGAAGCGTTTCAACTGGGACGACGAACTCAAGGACGCTGTGAAGGACTAGGTCTCGTCACGGCGACAGGAATTCTGAGAACAAAGAATCCTTGGCTCGTTAATTAATGGGATCGTTGTGCTCAGGCCTATGGTGTATACTTTGAAGAAAGTCTTGATTTATATCCACAGTGTCATTTCGTACCTTTTCAGTTGAATACACCTTGTATTTATTTTACTTTTTCGCATATGAAGTATACATAGAGAAAGTATTGTAATTGAAAGAAGAAATAGAATTCGAGTTTTTGGCCAATCTTCATGTTTCAGATTTCTTAGATTTCGAAAAACACATTTTTGGCATAATCCTTCCATGATTCAAAAATTTTGAGTTAAACGTAAATGAAATTTGGTTCAAGGACTTTACTAAATTTGTCGATTTTATCTATTTTGAAAGTAATCACTCAGAACAAGATATCGCTTAAAAAGGAAAAAACTATAATCGAGAGGAGATGATAAGTTCAGAAAAAAACACACATTAACATAACTATTATCCGTGATTTCAAAGTAATTCCATCTTTTTTAAAATAAAAATTGAAACTTTTTGTTGCCAATATAAACTTTAACTTTATTTATTTGTTCCTACTAGCAATCTGACCTTAATAACTTTGATTTGTATTGACATTCAAATTAATTCACAAATCTTCGAATAAATCTAAGAAAACTTAGAAATTCTTTTCTGTAAAGTGTTTTTGAAAATAAATTAATGTTATACAAGTACACTTAATTAAAACAAGTACACTTAATAATAATAAAAAAAAATTCTCCAATGAAATGTGAACTTATTCAGTGAAGTCCCACTCCAATGCAGTCTTTTTTGGAATGCTAATATCATTCGGAATTCCAGTAATAACTTCGCAGCATCGTCATTAAAATTCCATCTTGAAATTCTTTCTGAGTCTGCAAAACCATTCAGATCCAGATCTAATTTAGTTATTCCTGGGAGAAAACTATTCAGTAAACTCAGTTAATTAAACCGGAGATGAAAATATTGCCACCATTCACTATTATTTCGCCTTTGCTTTCGTCCTTTTCTATGCATGGAAATTCTCGAACCCACATTAATCAAGAGAAATTTAGAATATGGTAATTCATTAGAACTCGTTCTTAAATTATGATGCAATTAATGCATCGGGTGCTTGGATGGTAAACAGAAGATTCATACTTCACCAAAGCAACAATAAATTCTTTACGATGTCTCGAATTAAGGCGTACTTAAGAATTTATACACACAGCATTCAAAATTTAAGGAGAATGAGAAAAACTTCTCTTTGAAAATGAAATTGAATATATCAAGAAGGAATTTATTGAAATTTTGCCAGAAACGCAGGATCGAGGCACTTAGACGAAATTCTACTAATAATAAAGATGATTGTGCGTGTGTCTGAGTTCGTGTTGGCACCATTTGATCTAGATACACTAAACTTGGCACATATGTACTTTAAACGTTTGGAATGTGTATTTCGTTGCTATTGTTTTGAAATTTTAATTTACTAATAGTTAAGTGAAGTTTTAAAGTTATCACCGTATATTTGGAAAATATTAAGAGCTAAAAATAATTTTTACATCACCTTAAAATATAAAACAAATTAGTTTTTTGTTGATATGAATTTTTTGATGAACATTTTTTCGTAATTTTAATTAATTATGGAAAACTGTTTTAGGTATATTTTATAATAATATATTTCATTGTTGAAATAAAACTCAAGCCGTTTGCATTGCTCATCTAATATTTCACCATGGTTTTTTTCCATTGTTGATTAACGAGATAATGAGAATTTTGATTAGGGTTTGGTCCAAGCATACTAAAACTAAAAAAAAAAAAAAAAAAAGAAAGAAAGAAAAAAAGAAAAAAAAATGAATTTGTTGCACTTACACTCTATGATGAATATATGAATTATATACATATATATTACTATATATACAATATGCTTGTTTTAAACATGTTTTGATAAAAAAATGTTAACAGAGAAAATTTTATTTGATTTAAATTATTATTTTAATCAAAGAAAATGCGTTAAAAATTTTTTATTGATAAAAAAATAAGAATGAAAGCACTTTTTGAAATTAAATATATTTGAATCTCATACGAAGTGGTATCATATTCTGTATAATAGGAGATCTTGTTTATAGAACATGAAATATCAGTAAATATGAAATATGTAATTCATGAAATATGTATACTTTTAATTTGTAAATGCGTATTTTGCTTTCGACATTGTTCTGTTTAACTTTTCATATAAAAGGTAAAAACCAAAGGAAGTGATATTGATTAAATTGTCAAATACTTCGAACTCGAGAGTTTGATTAATATACATGTTTCAGATCTTCCTGAATTCGAAAAGTACATTTTGGGAATTATGATTTTTTGTCAAAATGATAAATTAAATGCCTTTTGAACAAAGAGGGGGGGGGGGCAAAGGAATTTTAGTATATAGTGCTTATACCAAATTTGAGTATTTCTATCAAATTTTGAATGACATTCAGTCAGAGAAAATCTATCCCTTCAGCTGTCCAAGTAAAGGTGAATACAACCATTGGAAAAAGCAAAGAGCTTGTGGAGAAATAAGATCTGCACAAGCTCTTTGCTTTTTGCAGTAATTCGCAGTGATCGACAATAACTGTGAATTGCTTTGCTTATGGCAACGCATTTCCGGTACCGAAAGAACATAATAGACATAATTTTCTGTAGTTAACTTTATGCGAGGTTTACACTCCAACAATTTTAAGGCGTCAAGTAGGCAGCGCATGCGTAGAAAGGGACTGATTTATGTTTGCCACAATTTCAAAGTTAGATTTAGACATTCCATGCTTGGATACACTTTGCCGTTTTGACGTTCCTGAATTTTTTTCTTTCACTGAGTGTCGCATTAAAATGATGGATATTTAGACAAAGAAACATGGTAAAATATAAGAAAGGTCAGCCTACCTAAATTTGAAAAACTATAGAACAGAAATGGCAATTAAAATGAAAAAAGAACACTATCTCGCATCGGAAAAAACAAAAAATGTCGAAATTAATCTATGATAAGTTATCAATTTTTTCACGCCAAAAAACCCCCGCCAAATTCTACAAATGTATGCGCAGTAAGAAAAAATAAAATACAACGGCATATAGTTGTCTGGCTGGGACAATTACTTGTTATTGATCGAACAGCTTTCTCCCGCCTTTCTACGCATGTGCTGCCTATTTACCGTCTTATAACTGGCCCCGAATGTAAAACCGGCATTATTCTTGTCAATATATTTTGTAAATAAGCCCTTTTCCATTATTTATGTTTTGTTTTTTTCTATTATACTATATGGAGTGACAAGGAGACGTATGCCTTTTGATACTCAACAGAGCTAGATAGACACAATTTGATTCAAAGGATTAGCATACATAATGTTTGTACGTATCAAATTTGGAACGAAATATGTCAAGGTCTTGTTACATGCTGGTTTGTATTTTGCATATATAAAGATTATAACTCAAACACGCAATGGCTTAAATAGATGAAATTTAATATATAATCTTCAGAAGACAATATCCATGCCAGGTCTAATTTTAGCTTCAATGGGTAGAAAAAAAAAAAGAGTCAAAAATACATATTCTATTTTTTGGTATTTGGTCTAGGAATAAATTCGTGCGATTTTACAAGAAATGGCGTAACTAGCTTATTGTCCCATAGTTTCGTTTGTTCAAACATGCATTTAAAACTATTGTTATTGCGCATCTAGTTTAGTATATGCCATTTAGTTTAAGCGTAAACAACAACAATTTTTATTCGACTGAAAATGTCAAATTTTGTGCCTGATAAAGTGTTTTTCCGGGGAGGGGGGGTCTTCTTCATTACTTTAACATGAAGAAAAGTGCTACCGAAAGTCATCGTATTTTGGTGGAAATTTATGGTGACCATGCTCTAGCTGAGAGAACGTGTCAGAAGTGGTTTGCACGGTTTAAAAGTGGTGATTACGGCTTGGAAGACCAAGAACGACCTGGACAGCCAAAAAAATGTGAAGCTTCTGAAACCTGGTGAAACTATTAATGGAGAACGTTATCGACTTCAGTTGATGCGTTTGAAACAAGCTCTGGCCAGAAAACGACCAGAATGGGATAACAGACATAATAAACTTATTTTTCAACATGATAACGCTCGATTACATGTCGCGAAACCGGTCAAAACGTATTTGGAAAATGTGGGATGGGAAGTGTTACCCCACCCACCGTATTCACCAGACATTGCTCCTTCAGACTATTACTTATTTGATTGCATGAATAACGATTTGCTTGGACAGCGGTTCACTTCTTCAGAAAATATTGAAAAATGGATCTGTGATTGGATCTCTTCGAAAAGTGAGGAATTCTTTCGACTCGGAATTCGTAAATTGCCTGAAAGATGTGAAAAAGTAGTGGCTAGCGATGGACAATATTTTTGATAACGTATTTATGTATTTTGCTTTTGAAATAAAACTTTAATTTTTTATTAAAAACAGCATGAATTAATTCCTAGACCAAATATTTATACAAAACCATATATTTGCTATTAATTGTCAATATCCGTAAGCTAAATTCAGTGACATTTTTAGAATATTTCAAAGTGTGAGATTCCATAATTATTGTACGCTAATGGTACGCAATTAATACATAATAATAATAATAATCTTTATTATACGGTGCATAGAACTCGTATGCGTGAAAATAAAAAATCAAAGTACTTGTGGACATCATGAACTTGACTAAAGACCACAAATTTATGCGAGATTGTGGGAATGCCAATTTTATTAGAGAGTATGCGAGAAAGTTTCAGGAAAGCCACGCCCTTTTGATTTTAATGAAAACGTGTATTCTATTGTTATTTACCATGAACTAGTCATTTTGATTGGGACAGAAATTTATTGTCTTAAAAATTTATATATATTATGATATATTATAATGTATATATATATAATTGCATAATATATATACATTATTGTATATATAATGCACATTCTTTATATATACTTGTTATCTGTAGAGATGATGGTACAAATTTGCATATCTAATCCGACACATCGTGCATGATAAAATTTAGATTTGATTCATTTGTCTAGTTTTCAACAACTCATGCCAAATTGCATGCAAATTTTTTGTCGGTTTGTAAAGATGATGAATTTATCGATATATAAGAAATAATTTTTCTTTAAACTATTAGTTTAGATTATTTTATTAAATATTCCTGAGTTGAAATAAATTTTTTTATATTTAAGAAAAAAGTTTTTATTTCAAAAATTGTCCATATAAA